>MCGE01000046.1:0-281647 GCA_002105175.1 Absidia repens | reverse complement strand
TTTTTATGAAGTGTAAGTTTAAATGGAATGGGGTTGGAGGCACCGTCATTTCACACTATGGTGGGAGGAGCCTTTGGATCCCAACCGTCGTGCTCAGCGTGTCGTCAATAGGTATTTTTTTTTTCTATAGTTGAAAAAGAAATATAGGCTAGTGTTTAGGTGAAAAAAGTTAATTCAGTCTCCGCACATATGATTTCTAATTTTTTCTTTGGCTCCAATTCCTTTCCTTTCTTCTTTTTTTCCTAGTTGAAAGTCTAAATGATACGATTGCAAGGCTCATTGGAATACAGGTGATCTAGGATTAGTGTTAGAACTTGAATTAGAGGCATTTTCAAAAATGCAAAACAAACATCATGGGGAAACTCTTTCATTTTGGATGTAGGATTTGGCATATCATTAGTTTACCCTCATCTTATGAAATAGTATCATGGAATCGTCATTAGTTTAGTATTAGTTTGTCATCTTTTGTATCAACCTCTCAATAAAGTATGCTTCTTTTATAATTAGTTTCTCTATTATACATGTACATCATGAGCTTTCTCAATTGTGTATTCATGTGCATAGGAAAAAAAAGTGCGTGTATATATATAAAAAAGGAACGTATTGGATATTAAAGTGACTTTGTCCACCAACTCATGTATACTGTTTAAGTTTGTGCGTAGAAAAAAAAATCAGCAATGTGTTTGGGTGAAAAAACCACTGTTACAGTGTATTTGTTGTGGTGAGCTATATTGAGCAGTAAAGTTGAGGATAATAGTAATCGTGTATAAGGATCAAAAATGCTCAATGAAATTGGGTGTCAAGGGGGGGGGACGTTGCGAAATGCGGGTTTTGATGGGATGGGATTAGACGCTCCATCTGAAAAAAAGAGTCAGAGGGAGAAAAGTTACTGTAGTTGAGTTTTTTTATGGTCCATTCTCTTTTTGATATATAAAAATAGACAAGTATGCTTTTATTACTGTATATTATCATTTTTATCTTCCACTATAGAAATAGTTACATGGTTTTTTTATGTGTCTTCTCATATGGTTGGTTGGTGATAATTGAAATAAATAAAGTATTGTACCATAACGGTGAAATATTGGGGCATGTTTGATTTTGATCCAATCGATGTACCTACCGAGTCCAATGTCCGCTTAATAGCTAAAAGTGAAAAACGTTTATAGTATAGGATTCAAAAAATACCTTGATCTATTTTTTCGGGGGGTGGGCAAGGGAGAGGACGCGCTGAACCTGAAGGTTACGTTCCACATGATTGCCGATGGTTTATGGTTATTTTTACAGATATATGTACCTGCTATTTTTACGTACACCCATTAGGCGGAAATTAACAACCAAGTAAAAAAGCCATATTTCCAAAATGCATTCTCGAGTTCAGACTATTATACTGTGAAAACTACATTAGATCCGGCGACAACCCTTATCTCTTTCAACACAATATGAACCACTCTCAAGTACTGATTAAATACATAGGCATTGAACAAAGGAGAAACAAAGATGATAAGACCTAGAGGTCAATCAGGAAATATATCAACGAAATTAGTAGCCAAATTCTTATGACACCAGTGCAAGAATATCACATCATATCATGTCGTAGAGCAATGTGACATTTTCATCTCATGGTAAACGTAGAAAGATACAACATCTACGGATATTTAATGGGTAATTCCTGTAAATATGCCCTACAACCAAAAAAAAAAAAAAAAAAAAAAAAAAAAAAAAAAATAGATGGTCAAGGTTAAGGAGCTAGAAGATATATATATATATATATATATAGTAGGTAAGTAACAGGAAAGGTCAAAGCAACCAAAAAAAAGGGACATATCATAAATGTAATAGAAAGAAAAGTGATAGATGTGGTAACTAAAAGAAGACAAAAGAACATTTTATTTCAAATACAAATATAAGTGATATTTAAACTAACATTAATATATTCTAAAGTAATGTTATAAGGGTTTCCATAACACCATTGGAAGAATGAGAGATAATGGAAGGAAGGCACCAAAACCCTAGACCTAAAATGAAAGGGTATTCCTATGCACTTTGTAAATCCCTTTTCGAAACTCCCCTAATTCCAATATACTGTAAGCTGCCGATGGAGTCCAAGTGAAGTAAAAAAAATTAAAAAAAAAGAGAGAAGAAAAATGAACGTTTTGTACCTATAAAATTTTTACACCATTATTTTAAGAATAAGTATCTACTTACTTTACCACTCTCATAAATATTTAGCCGCATATCACAATTTTTTTTTTTGCAAGTCCAATGCAGTAGGACCAAGCGAGGGTGGTAAAATAAGTAGAAGCAAGAATAATTATTGGGGAATGTTAGGGACACGTACAATTTTCGCACGTATTTAGAAAGAAAAAAATACAAGGTTTACTACCGCTCTACTTTATTCTTTTTTTTTTTTGGACATTATCATCGTATTATTAATAGTATCATGGAACGAAAGGACCTGAACCCTCCGCCACATTCATTCAAGATTTACCAGCACGCCAAAGGTACTACCATTATTATTGATACTATTCTTTTTTCTGGAACCACTACATATCCCTTTTAGATTTTAATTTCATTACCCGCCTTTTTCCTTATCATTGCTTATTATTTTATTATCGCATCATTATCCCGTTTACCATATTACATCACACCGCTTTTTTATTTTATAATCGTGTCATTACCTTTTTATCCTATCCTTTGATAATAAACAATATAAACGATCTTAGTAATAATATGTATGTATATAGGTAAAATAGTTAAAAAAAATAAAAAATAAAAAAATGGAAGTGAATATAAGACAGGTAGATTTAAATGAGATTCTTGTATATGGTTTTTATTAACAAGTGGTATATACAGTAATTTAGCAAACACAAATGTCCGGTCTTTAGAATAAAATAGCTTGACAATAAAGCAGCATTCATTTACGAAATTTTATGAACAAATTGTTTAGTTTAGTATATTATGTGGAATTAATTTCAGGGCATATATATATATATATATTATATTTTGAAAGGATTATTTTCCTTATTCGGACAGCGGACAGTAATGTCCGATCTTAAAACATGTCATTGATGTTGCAAAACAGAAGTAAAAAAAAAAAAAAAACTACATTAACCTTCTATATTAATATGGACTTTTTTCTATATCATACGTAAATTTTCAGGAAAAGGCATTAACAGCAGGTTCACAAACATAGTGTTGTGAGTAAGGTTTTTGTAAAGTAAAATAAAAAATAAAATAAGTAAGATGAGAATGTTGATAACCTTTATTTGATATAAATCAAGTATCTTTTTATAAGGCTGTGGCTATGATATGAAACCGTATAACTATTACTACGGTTTGATATAATAAATGGGTTTCTTTTTCAAAGACATGAAAAAGTGAAATCAGATCATGACACCCATATATGATCTGAGCCCTTGCATTGTAGCGCTGGATTTGAATTTATTTTGATTTCACTTGCATTGTGCATGATTGACATCAATGTCACACTTTATTTTATTTTATTGCTACATTCATACAGTATGCAAAATACAACACATAGCATATTTGGGTGGTACGAGAAATGCACTGTTTTTTGTTTACTTCGGGAAAAATCTCATTGAGTAAAGATATTGATATGCGGAAAAGTGGGTAGTATTATACACATTTCAGGCTTTCTCATATTGCAGACTCATGAAAAAATAGTCATATTAACGCTTCAAAATTTCACTTTTTGTATCCGATTCATATACCACTTGTTAATTAATAATAAAATGTCAAGTCTTTTTATAAAAAAATGAAAATATTTGAGGCTGTGGATGTGCGCTTGATCATAGTATATTTGAGGCTACGGGTAGTTCAGGCTGTGTGTAATCTGATGTGTAAATGACGAGTGTGAGATTAAGGGGAGAATTCAGGGGTAAAAAATAGAATAGAGTGATAAAGCGGATACACAAATGATGACGATATAGATACTTTGATATAAATATATTGCTAATCAAGAACTAGGAATACGACAGACCGGTCAATAGTAGTTGAGAGAGGTGTTAGTCTAGAAGAATGGTGTAGAAGAAGGAACGATGTAAAATAAAAAAGGGATCTCTAAAGGGATCTCCAAATTTCTAATGAAGTTTAAACACACATCATTGAAGCAAACACATACTTTTTAAAGCAAATGCAGGTCTATTTTTGAAGTAAAGACAAGCTTTATTGAAGCAAAGATACGTTTTATTAAAGAAAAATATGCAAACTAAGCTAATCAAGACACCTGCAAAATCCTAGATTCAAAATGAAAGGGTTTCCCCATGTATCTTGTAATCGCTTATCCTTCTAAACTAGTCCTAACAGAAAACCAAAGCCACACGGTCCACATCGAGCTAAAAGTTGTGATGAAAAAGATGTTTTTTTTTCTTAAAAAAAAAAAGAAGGAAAGAAAGAGAGAGAGAGAGAGAGAGAGAGAGGGGGGGGATGCAGCTTAAAAAGAGGGAGCGGTGTTTCAAATATAATTGGACCACCCAGATATCACTTATATTGGTCTCGACAGAAATAGATGTCTCAACCAAAATATATTTTCAAAAGTGAAAAATAGAAAGAGAATATCCTAAATTAACAAACGTTCACAGGGGACTGAGTTTAGGATTATAGCCTAAATAGACACTCCATAGTAATTTGTTTTCCAAATTAGTAGACGGATAATGGGTTTATCCGGACGAGAGTGGTATACCGATCGACGCGGAATTGTTTAGAATATGTTACATATAAGTTTACGATTCATCGGCCGACATTTTGGTAAATCGAAAAATGGCTTTAAATGCCGATTGCAGATCCGGATGACGATCTATTTGTGTTCCCTGTGTCGATCTGCGCACGGAAGTTTGTTCCTGAAATTTGGGACCCGTTCCGACAACTTTAATTTTTCAATAAATCTGAAATTAGTAAAAAAAAAAAAAACAATGAAAATCTGAATTGTTGAAAAAAACACAAAGGTAAGTAAGTGATACAATTGGTTACTCTTTTTATTTAATATTCAAACATGTCATATTTATATCTTTTTCTATATCTACTGTAAGTGAGTCATAATGAAATGGTTACAAATTGGGATAATTTTGAAATGGATGTGAGATAATAAAAAGACAAGAGTAAAATAAGTGATACAATTGATATGGTTTTTTTATTTAATTGATAAAATGTCAAGTCTTTTTATAATAAAATGAAGATATTTGTGGCTGTGGATGGGAGTATGATAACGGTGTATTTGAGACTACGGATAATTGAGGCTGTGTGCTATCTGATGTGTTGAATGACAAGTGTGAGAATAAGTGAGGAATTCAGGGGTAAAAAATAGAGTGAAGAGATAAGTCGGATATACAAATGATGATGGCATAGATGCTTTTGATGTAAATACTGCTAAGCAGGAACCAGTGTAAAATAACGTATATAAAGAAAAAAATAAAAAAATAAAAAGTAGAAAATAAAAAGTGGGACAAGTAGAATTAAGTGAGATTCTTGTATATGGTTTTTATTAATAAAAATGTCACTCTTTATATACTATATCTTATGTTTCATTGAAAATAGATATTACATGGGTTTATTGTTATTATTATTTTTTATCATGATCATTATTTTTATTATAATCGTATGATGTTCTGATATTAGGTGTATGATGATATGATTGATGTTATTGCAAGGGTATTTTATTTTCTTTTATTCTATTTTATGGGACCTAATGATTTCATGAAGTGAATCATTATTTTCTTTTCTTCCATCACAATGTTGCGTGATTATTTATTTTTATCATGCAGTGTTCTTAATCGGAATTTCAATTTCTTCAGGAACAGGTTTTATTTTTATTTTTATGCCATCATTTTTCATGATGCGACAACCAGGAATACGACAAATTTGAACTAACGTTGGGTAAGTAATTTAGCGGGTGATGAAGTATGAATAAAATAAGGTATAGGGTAGTACCTGTCAAAATGTCAAAGTAAAGAAATGCGGAGCCGGGGATAAATAAATGAAGATGTGGAAGATGGGAAATAGGTTCGGGTATCACAAATACAACAATTGTCATTTTCTCATTTTCCAAATAAAGCCTTACATTTGTTAATTCAACTCCAATAACTTTGAACCTACATCAGAATATGTAGTTTTACGAGCCCTTTCGATTGGTGTAACGTACGTCACTCTATCTAAATTATGTATAAAGTTAGACATTTAAAGCCATTTTTCGATTTACGACAAACGTCGGCCGATGAATCTTACACTTATGTGTAACATACTCTAAAACATTCCGCGTCGACCGGTACCACTCTTGGCCGGGTAAACCCATTATCCGTCTACTAATTTGGAAAACAAATTACTACAGAGTGTATTTTGACTTTCAACCCTTTAATTTGCTTTTTTTATCTAAAATCACCGATTTAAAAACAGTAATAACAGACGTTTATTGGTTGCGGAGTCCAAAAAACTTTTCGGGGTTTAAAAGGATGCTTCTCCGAATCTTTTGGCAAAAGCGCGGCGAAGCCGCGCGCTCCGCGGTCGAGCTATTCCCGATTTATTGAATTTTTAGGGGTGTTGCGGGCAGTTTTTGGGGTGAGTAAGGGGGATATTAGAAGAAAACAAAGGTAAGATGGTGAGGAGGCCAAGTGAATGTTGATGTTGATGTCCAAGTAAAAATGTGTGTTTGAATGGCGGGCTATGGCTATAGCGTAGAGGCGGTTATTATGGCTGTAGGTTTTTAGCTGTGGCTTATAGGCGTAAACTTTAGAGCATTGTACAATTAGCTGTATGAGAGATGGATGGTTGGTTTGGTGGCAAAAAATGATTGTATAATATTTCTAAAGATGCATGGAAAATTTGAAGTTGAACGGTTTCGTAGTTCGTTTTATATAAAGCGAAGAAGAGTATATTGCAGGTTACTTGGATTTTGCAGGCTGTAAAGCCAGATGGGTGTGAATTCAACCGCCGCCGCCGGCAGTCTGGATTGTTGATCCAAAAAAAAAAAATGGGAGCGCAAATCCAAAAAAAAAAAAAAAAAAAAGACAAGTCAACGGGAATGAGCCAACATCTGTTCACTGTTTTTGGCTCATTGTGGACCTGGTGGTTTTGGCTTTCTGTTTAGAAATAGTTTAGAAGGGTTTTAGAAAAGGGATTTCAAGAAGCATGGGGAAACCCTTTCATTTTGATTCTAGAATCTTGGGGAAATGTCTTGATTAGCTTAGTACATGTATATATCTCTTTTCTTCAATAAAACATATATCTGCTTCCTTAAACCTTGTCTTTGTTTGAAATAAATGTTTGTTTAAGCTTCATTAGAAGTTTGGAGATCGCCATTTATAGAGATCCCTTTTAGAAATCCCTTTTTTATCGTACATCGTACATCGTTCCTTCTTCTACACCATTCATCAAGTTTAGTATCTCTCTCAGCTACTATTAGCGGCCCCCTATTTTTACATCTTCTTTCCTATTAGTATTGTACTGACTACGTATCATTATTCAATAAAAGCTTTTTTATTTTGCAATGAAACAATGGAATGGCAAAGCTATTCTACTGTGACAGGCTATTGTACATACTATTCTATTGCGGTAGACTATTCTATTGCGGTACACTGTCTGTGTTTAATGGGGTTTTTTTTATTATTGGTTTGGAAAGCCTATAGCAGGTATTACTTCTTTTGGAAGGCTCTCCCGGCGCTTTTTTAGCGGATATATATGTTTTTTTAGCGGTATGGAGGGGTATTTCTGTGTGTGTATGGGGATATTGGAGGGGGAAAAAAAAAATGGTATGAGTAGAAGGAGTATGTGACTAGAAAGCGGATCCAAACAAACGTGGATGTCCAAGTATGTGTGTGGTTGAGCATATAAAAAGTACAATATTTCCACTTCAAGTAGTATATAAAAAGTACAATATTTCCACTTCAGGTAGCATATAAAAAGTACAATATTTCCACTTCAGGTAGCATATAAAAAGTACAATATTTCCACTTCAGGTAGCATATAAAAAGTACAATATTTCCACTTCAGGTAGCATATAAAAAGTACAATATTTCCACTTCAGGTAGCATATAAAAAGTACAATATTTCCACTTCAGGTAGCATATAAAATGTACAATATTTCCACTTCAGGTAGCATATAAAAAGTACAATATTTCCACTTCAGGTAGCATATAAAAAGTACAATATTTCCACTTCAGGTAGCATATAAAAAGTACAATATTTCCACTTCAGGTAGCATATAAAAAGTACAATATTTCCACTTCAGGTAGCATATAAAAAGTACAATATTTCCACTTCAGGTAGCATATAAAAAGTACAATATTTCCACTTCAGGTAGCATATAAAAAGTACAATATTTCCACTTCAGGTAGCATATAAAATGTACAATTTTTCCACTTCAAGTAGCATATAAAAAGTACAATATTTCTACTGGGCAATAATGTAGAGGCGGTTATTATGGCTGTAGGCTTTAGCTGTGAGCTTATAGGCGTAAACTTTAGAGCATTGTGCAATTAATTGTATGAGAGATGGATGGTTGGTTTGGTGACAAAAAATGATTGTATAATATTTCTAAAGATGCATGGAAAATTTGAAGTTGAACGGTTTCGTAGTTCGTTTTATATAAAGCGAAGAAGAGTACATTGCAGGTTAATTGGATTTTGCAGGCTGTAAAGCCAGATGGGTCTGAATTCAACCGCCGCCGCCGGCAGTCTGAATTGTTGATCGAGAAAAAAAAAATAGGAGCGCACATCCAAAAAAAAAAAAAAAAAAAAAAATAGACTTCAACGGGAATGAGCCAACATCTGTTCACTATTTTTGGCTCATTGTGGACCTGGTGGCCTCGGCTTTCTGTTAGAAATAGTTTAGAAGGGTTTTAGAAAAGGGATTTCAAGAAGCATGGAGAAACCCTTTCATTTTGAGTGTAGGATCTGAGGGCACCTTTAGTTGACTTTTTGCCTTAGTTTAGTATAACTTTGTACATAGTTTCAATTATATTCAAATAAAATACGTCTCGTTTTACCTGCTTCAATGTAAAAAATATAAGTCTCTCTTTCAATTGCTTTCTGGATTTTTTATTTTTAATCGGAATATTCTTTATGCGAGAACCTACATTACATATCAAGTAACTCACGTGTAGATCTGAAACATACAACATATTTTTTGGGAGAGCTGCATTTCATATTTTTTTTTTCTTTCCACGTCTTCTGTAACCATGCCCAGATTAGAGTCAATGATACTTATACCATCCCGCAGTAGCAAAAGTATAAAAAACACAAATACTCGAAACTCTGATGGTGCATTGTTGATGAAAGAAGATCGTTATCTCCAAACTGATCAAACCATGGATGACTTGACTACGTGCTTGAATGTAAAAAAAAAAAAAAAAAAAAAAAAAAAAAAAAAAAAAAAAATAGTGCCTTTGCTTTAGTTCGGAAGGATTATCTATGAATATATACATATTTTTATAGGGAATACATTCTACTAGTCATGAAGAGACGTTGAAAACCGCGAAGCAATTCATTCAGGTAGACACACATGCTCTACGAACTTATCAAGCTCTTGAAAAAACCAGCAGGACCCTTGATCTTTTATTGGATCAGTAAGTTTAATGATGATTGATGAACAAATTATAATTTATTACAGATATTCTTGGGTACTGGGGAGCTATACTGGTATTAAAATAATTGTTCTCTCTTCCATCATCACAGGAAAATGGATATGCTATCGACTGTATCTACCTTGACTAAAATTCAAACCAACCTTGGCTTGGAGCAGTTGGCGAAGTACTATTTAACGAAATCTTCGCATTGATTTGTCTGTGCAATGTTCCTCTGGATTACCATCATTACTTTACTTAGTAAACCCATAGTTACACTCCTTGTGGTTTATATTCTAGTTTTTAATACCCATGTTTATCTGACAATAGTTTATTAGTTAAGTCATTAGCCATTCCGCACCATATATATTTCCCTCGTATAATCACCATTCATTATCATATTGAAGCCAATCATATCCTAATAAAAAAATCATACATCATTCTAACTAGTTAAGCAATATCCAATGAAAAGGACATATCATTTATTCCGTTCAATCAATGCCCATAAAAAACTATACAATTAACACACTCACTGAAGAGGAAAGACATTGTCAAATGATGAACCCATGTAAAAAGATAAAATGTTTTTATTTGAATGATCTATAGTACATAAATAGGCAAAAAAGGGGGGTAGGGAAGACTAGAGAAGAGGAGATGCAATAATAATGAAAAATAAAAAAAATAAAAGTATAACCAATCAAATGCAATTTTGGTATATACACTAACAGTATAATACTAAATCTATGAAAATATATATAAAGTGGGGAGGTGTGGGAGGAAAGATCTATTCTAGGATGAGAGACGTCTGTAAAGAGTGAGAGAATTCTATGTTGCTTGATTATTTGTTCAATTGTTTCTTGACAGGAACCATTTGAAGTATTCATAAACACTCCAGCTGATAGCAGTCGCCGGCATGTGCGTCAATATCCTTGGTTTAAACCCCCAGAAGAACCCATGATATCCGTACCGTCCATATATCAGTTTGGCAGCATCCCAAAATCCACGACAATTTCGTATCCTTATATCTGTTGATGATCCTCTTGTTTGTAGTAAAGTCTTGATAACATCTAGTGGGGTCTAAGAGGCAAAGAATAGATAAATTCAGTTTTAATCAGAAGAATCATGTCTCATAGATAACCCCATGCACATTCCCTTTTCTCAGCTTACCGTTATTGAAGAAGCTACCACGCCGGCTACAGCACCAGCTACAACATGTGATTTGGGATCATATTGGCCAGCTGGATTCAATAAAGACAAGCATCGTTCGTAAGTTGAGAATTGAATAGATTGGAAAGGAATCGACATGGATAAAGTGGTTGGTAAAGAGATATAAAACGCTGCAATCCTTCTTTCGCATAAACTGTCCGTGCACATTCCCGTACTGATCGATAGACGGAATCCTTCAATTGCATTCGTTGTTTGATCACTAAAAAACACCATTAAAGTTTGAGTGATATATTCACTAGTGCCTTCCCCTCCTCGAGCCAGTTTCTTTTGATCTAGCTTAATATCACACAGTCATATTTTATACACACACCCGTTCACGCTCTTCCATCCTTTCTTCTTCTACTTACCGTCGAAAGGTGTCATCATAACATCGTGCGCTAACGTGGCACAAGCTCCTGCCGAGCTTGTTGCCAAAAGTAACTGTAGGTTTTCGTCCCGAGTCAAAGATCCTTGTTGCTGTATCCATTGATAAAAGCGCATTTTACAAAATTCATATGTCGCAAATGAAGAGCATGAGCCGGTCCTGCCCCCATTACCACAGAATACACACCTCTCCAAAGCTGTCGTTGAGATTGAAGCCATCCTTTTGATGAACTGATCGCCGCCATGGTACTCATAGTTTGCCCACCACCTACTTGCATACGTGTCTATCCAAAGAAACATCATAAGAAAATACATTGCATGTCAAAACGCAGATCATAAATATATAAATCTTGTCCAATTTTTTTTTTTTTTTTTTTTTTTTTGTTACTTTGATGCTGTCTACAGGATACATTAAACAATGTTCACCAATTCCAGCGAGAGCACCAGCAATAGCATTTTGAGTCATTGTAGAGTTTGCACCAAGTGACTCATAGTCATAGTCATATTCTTCGGCTTCGTTGATCATAACACCATGAATATATTAAAGTAAGAGAGAAAAAAAAAAAAAAGATTTCCGTCTCCAGGAAGGAAAAAAAAAAACATTAATCTCAAAATATTTTCAAATCCCGAAATGATCGAAAACATGAAGCGCAGAAAGTAGTGGCCGATATTAATTTCTTTAGTGCAGGTCTCCCATCCCCTTACTTTACCCGAAAACATTGATACATTACCGGAATAAACCCTGATATCCAGGTAAGGAAAAGGTCAATATCAACATCCGCTTCAGACTTTATTTAAGACTTGGATGACGAAAAGTTTTGTAGAGATTTCATGGCAAGCCATACTCAAAGGACCAGGTAAAACAAAAATAACAAAGCTAATCTTTTTCCTTTTATAGTCAGGCTCACTTGACTAGAAGCTGTTAGGAATAAAAGCAAAAAATATTGGGTATCTGTAAACAATTCGCATGTCTCAGCGGTTGACTGACACAAGACTGGGTCTTAGAGATGGGCAATACTGTATCATATTTGCTTTGTTGATGCCATATGTAATTGGTTCTTGACGATGCTTAGCTTGATATGTTAATGCACTTTGGAACATATAAGCACGTCTGGTGTATGATAAACGGATTTTGCGCTTTTGACATATCATACAGTTGATCTTATAGTAATAGATCAAAACCTTAGTTTAGCATTGTGAGTACAGTATTAGTACTTTTATCGGTGTCATTTCATCGTCATTTGTTATTATTATCAATGCCTTTTTAGAACTTTATTTTAATTTATACTGTTTACATGGGTCTTTTCTTATGTATTTCACATGGAACACTCTTGTTTCTTTCATAGTAAAGATAAAAACCAATGATGTAATTTTTTATTTTTATCAAATATGTATCATCATTATAATCATGACTATAAAAGTGATCTGTGATCACAGTAGATGGCTTTAACATAAATATTGAATCCGGGGTTTTTACTTGGGCTCTTTTTATTCCTCCTTAGTTTCCTTCACTATTCACAATAAATTTATGACGGATACATTAAAAATCACTTCTTATGGCTTACCAAAGTCTGCTACGAGTTTGTATTGGCAAGTCCATCCCATCAGTGATGACCCTAAATCATGCCCCTGCTGGAAAAACCCAAAACCTCAAAGCTCCCGAACAAACTACTCCAATCCACGATTGCCCTATATGAACCAGCATATCCAATTAGAGACTATCATTGAAGAGCGAGAAGAATGATCTAAATTTTTTTATAGTATATCAAGATACATGATACTAATGTAAATAAAATATATATGCAGGCATTGTATACAGAATCAATTCACAGTATTGCAGTATGTCAGGCTGTACCAAACTCCCAACTCCCTTAATAGGCGGGGTGTGAATTCTTGAAACCATAATTTCGAGCACCTCTTTTCTTCCCCTTTATTCCTTTCTCCTCTTTTTTTTTAAAAAAAAAATATCCTTTATTCAGATCTCGTTTCTGACTATTTGGTTACTTTTTTTTGCTTATCATTTGAATTCTTCTCTGAATATTACATCTCATATCATTTTCCTTCGTCCTCTTTTCTCGTTTCTTCTACAGACACACACACACAGCGAATTGAATTTCTCTACTCTTTTGAAATAGATACTTTCATCTATATCTAAACATGGTAACGCCTCCACTTCCACAACAGCTTGAGCTCTATTCAAAAGACACAAAGGTATGGTTTGCAGACGAAAAAGAAGGATGGGTATCTGCTTTCTGCTTAACCAAACAAATCGGTGACAAGGTGACCCTGGTGTTTCAGGATGATGAAGACAGCACAAAGGTACAGTAACAAGTGACAAAAAAATAAAATAGTCATGGCAGCGAATTCAGGCTAATTAATTTGTTTTAAAGGAACACATTTTTGAAGCAGCATACAAGGATCTTGAAAAAACCAATGGATCAACTTTACCTCCCCTTCGTAACCCCACCAAACTCGAGTCAACAGACGATCTAACAAGCCTTAGCTATTTGAACGAACCATCAGGTAAAAATATTAGTACTTCAATATTTTTCTTTCCACATTTTTTCAACATTGACTCATTATTATTATATATAAATCATCTAGTTTTACATACCATCCGCACGAGATACGAGCAGCAAATTATCTACACGTATTCTGGTATTGTCTTGATCGCTACCAATCCATTTGCTCGCGTGTCGCTTTATGATCCCGAAATCATCCAACAGTACTCTGGGAGTCGTCGTGGTGACTTGGATCCTCATTTATTTGCTATTGCTGAAGATGCCTACCGCTGTATGATTCGCCAACAACAAAATCAAACCATCATTGTGTCCGGTGAAAGGTAACATTTTTTAATCGGAGGGAGAGCGAGGAGATAATGGTTGTCAACATATTACTAACTATCCTCATTGATTTCAGTGGTGCCGGGAAAACTGTTAGTGCCAAATATATCATGCGTTACTTTGCAACTGCAGATGATAAAGAAGCAACTGGGAAATTGGCAAAAAATAATCAAGGAATGACTGAAGTGGAAGAACAGATCCTTGGTAGGTTATATATATATATATAAGATGGAAACTGATGAATAGCATAACTAACAGAACATGATTGATATCTTTTGATAGCCACGAATCCAATTATGGAAGCCTTTGGGAATGCCAAAACTACAAGAAACGACAACAGTTCAAGATTTGGGAAATACATTGAAGTAAGCTATTAGCCTATCGCCTATCGCCTATCGCGTACACATAAATGTCGTATTGACTTTGTTTTATTATTGTTACAGATTCAATTTGACAAGCGGTGTAACATTGTTGGTGCCAAAATCAAGACATACTTATTGGAACGATCTCGTCTGATTTACCAGCCTGAAACTGAACGAAATTACCATATCTTCTACCAAGTAAGATTTGTAGTATTCCTGCTTTTCTATTACTAACTCTTCAACCTTTTTTTGTAATATCTAGCTTTGCTCAGGCATTCAGGCTAAGGACCGGGAAAACCTTGGATTAAAGAGCTGGACCGACTATCACTATCTCAATCAAAGCGGCACAGGCACAATTCCTGGCATCGACGACGCTGAGGAATTCGATTTGACACAGCAATCATTGGAAAAGGTTGGTATTACAAAGGAAACACAAACTCAACTTTTCCAACTTTTGGCGGCACTTTTACATATGGGCAACATCGACATTGGTGGGCGTGGGGATGCGATGATTTCTGAAGACGATCCTAGTTTACTCTTGGCAACTAAACTACTAGGCATCAAGACCTCTGAATTTAGGAAATGGATTGTGCGACGACAAATCACCACTCGATCCGAAAAGATTGTTACCAATCTCAGTCCTACCCAAGCTCAAGTCGTCCGGGATTCCGTAGCGAAGCATATCTATTCTACTCTGTTTGATTGGTTGGTGAATATTGTCAATGATACTCTCTCAAGCTCTTCCCCTGAAAGTGTGGCTACCTTCATTGGTGTCCTGGATATCTACGGCTTCGAACACTTCAAGAAAAACTCCTTTGAACAATTCTGTATTAATTACGCCAATGAAAAACTTCAACAGCAGGTGAGACACAAAAAAAAAAAAAAAAAAAAAAAAGATTAACACTTTATTTTTATTATATTATATAGTTCAATCAACATGTCTTCAAACTGGAACAAGAAGAATACGTCCGTGAAGAAATTGACTGGAAGTTTATTGATTTTAGTGACAATCAAAAATGTATTGAAATGATTGAGGCGAAAATGGGTATTTTGTCACTTTTGGATGAGGTCAGTCAGTATAAAAGTATATCTATTTGGTGCTATTGTATTTACTTTGTATTGCTATTATTTTATGCCAACGCTAGGAATCTCGACTGCCATCTGGGACTGATCAAGCCTTTTGCAGCAAGCTTTACCAAACATTTGCAGCGGCACCCTACCAGGACTACTTCAAAAAGCCGCGTTTCTCCAACAACTCCTTCACTGTGGCCCACTATGCACACGATGTACAATACGAAGCCGATGGATTTATGGACAAAAACAAAGAGACTGTACCTGACGAGCAGCTGGCTTTACTTCATGGTGCCGATTTCAATTTCTTGGTTGATATCATTCAAGAAAACAATAACAGCAACAGCGGATCCGAATCTCCCGTAAGAAAATATAACTTTGAAAAAAAAAATTTTGCACTCATCATATTCAACTCGCTCATTATCACTCATTCTTCTTATAGACCAATAGTCCAAAGCGACTCAGCTTGATGAAGAAACCAACCCTTGGCTCTATTTTCAAGGTAAGTGTATATAAATGCATTGGTATTCTTTTAATTATATACATCAAATTAATCAACAATTTATTTATTGTATAAAATAGCTTTCATTGATCAACTTGATGGACACAATTGGCCAAACTAATGTGCATTATATTCGCTGTATCAAACCCAACGAGGCGAAGGCTGCCTGGGAATTCGAACCTAATATGGTGCTGGCTCAACTTCGTGCATGTGGTGTACTAGAAACCATCCGTATTAGTTGCTCCGGTTATCCTACTCGGTGGACTTTTAATGATTTTGTTGAACGATACCATGTCTTGGTGCCTGCTGATCAATGTCGCCCCAAGGAAAAGGTCGATGAACGAAAGCTTTGTAGTGCTATTTTGGATACACATGTTACTGGTGATGACCGTTATCAAATTGGGCTGACGAAAATCTTTTTCCGTGCTGGTCAGGTAATTTACTGAAAAGAGAAGGATGGGATGGAAAAAATTCTTGATTCTAATATTTGTGTTCTGTTATTGGATGATCGTTCTATAGTTAGCTTACATGGAAAAGCTGCGAACCGATCGGTGGACGGAAGTAGCCATCGTAATCCAAAAGAACGTTCGCATGTACCTCGCTCGCCAACGATACAAGAAAATACAGGCATTTATTCTCAAATTGCAACAGGTGGCAAGGAAAAAATATGGCCAAGCAAACATGCAACATTTACGCAAGACCAAAGCAGCAACGGTGATCCAGTCTTATTGGAGGATGCATGTGGTCCGTAAAGCATTCCTGGAACGTCGGGCATTTATCATCAAACTCCAATCGGTGGCCCGCTCAATGGTGGCGAAAAAGCAATTCGAAATCGTCCGACAGCATCGCGCCGCAACTCAAATTCAGCGTCTTGTCCGTGGGTGGATGGTTCGTCAACTCTGTCAAAGGAAACGGCAATTCATTATTCGTATCCAGTCTTGCATTCGACGACGTCAGGCACGCAAACAGCTGGTGGTGATCAAGGCGGAAGCAAGATCAGTGTCCCACTTCAAGGAAGTATCTTACAAACTGGAAACCAGGGTGGTGGAATTGATGGACAGTTTGACACGCCAAAAGGAAGAAAAAGGTCAACTCAAGGTGAAGGCAACGGAATTGGAAGCGCAAGTGCGTAATTGGATCAGTCGTTACGATCAATTGGACCGACGCTCAAGTCAGCTGGAACCATTATCGAGGGGAACAGACCAAGACGTAGCAACCACTGGCAAATGGCAACAATGGCACAATGAACGTCAAGGTTTGGAAAAAGAATATGCGACATCTCTCAGCAAAATCAAGCACCAAGACAAGGAAATTGAACGACTCAGGGATGAATTGACCAAACAAAAGAACGAAATGACAAATCTGCGCGACACATCTCAGAAAGCAGTGCAATCACTCTCGGATATTCCAAATGTCACAGCACTCAAATCTCAAATCGCTGCACTCAAGAGCCAACTCTCTCACACATTGAACAGACAACCCCACCGAACCATCAAGCAGCAATCTATCCCCGATTTATCACCAGACAGCTCTCCATCAACAGAAGATAGAAACGGCAGTAACCACAATAACAACTTCGACATTGATACCCAAGTTACTCAAGAATTGCACTCATTATTACTAGATGAACAAACTTTACACAAGGAAATCTACGAATCTCTTATCCGATTGTCGATTGCTGATCCTATTACACGTGCGAAGAAGGGGCCTACCGATGATAATGGGGATGAAAACACAAACGACAGTGAACAATCTTCTATTAGCGATACCAACGATCAAGCTAATATCAACAATATCCACTTCGCTGCTCATCTTATTGATACATGTCTTGCCCTCATGTGGAAACTAGGCAATCTGGCGGAATCTGAACAATTTATTTTCTCGACCATTGACGTGATTCGGAAACATTGTGAAGTAAGTGAAAAGTCGTCCCTTTCCGGAAAAAAAAACAGAGACAGGAAAGGTATGGGTCTGTATGGGTGAAATCTGACTTTTTTTTTTTTTAATTAGGAACAATCGGGTGATGATGCTTTGGCTCTTTATCTTTATTGGTTGACTAATGCCAATGAACTACTGTCTTTGGTATGCATTGCGGAACCTTTCAAGACCTCGACTCATCAGCATGCTGTAGACCAAGTGATTAACAAAGTCAAGTATGAATTACAGCGATTGCAAGTTGATCTTTTTGGACATGTAATGAAAGGTATCCATATTAAGCTGAAACAGGTGGCGGTGCCTGCTGTGATTGAAGGTCAGTCTCTCCCTGGATTCTTGGCAACAGATGGCGGACGGATGTTTAGTAATCAAGCAGCGTTTACAATGGAAGACTTGATTCAATACGCTGACCATGTGATATTATTGCTTGACCATTATCAGTTGGAAACTTCTACCAAGGAACAAGTTGTCAATGAAATGATGAAATACATTGGGGTTACTTGCTTCAATGATATTATTGGACGACGCAATTACAATTCCTGGAAACGAGGTAAGAATGGGGGAAAAGATAGGATGAGTACAACCATAGGTATATTATGATTTATTTATTTTTTACAAACTTATTTCTCATTCATATTGATGATACGTAGCTATGCAAGTGCAATACAACTTGGTGCAACTAGAGGATTGGTGCAAGAAAAGGAATATGGCAGATGCAATTTTGGAATTGGAGTACTTGACACAAACCACCAAGCTCCTTCAACTTAAGAAAAATAGTTTGGATGATATACAAATTATTCATGACGTGTGTTGGACTTTATCGCCTACTCAAATTCAAAAATTGATGCAAAACTACCATGTTGCTGAATACGAAGTAAGGAAAAAAGACCTATTTTTATCGAAGTAAAAAAAATGGATTGCATTGCGGAGACTGAACTTTTTATGATCAAATTACCGTTTTGTCCAAATTTTCTCATCTTCTGCTTTTCCTTCTATTTTTTTTTATTATTATTATTATATTGTTTTAGGAACCAATCAGTCATGAAATTCTCAGGTCGATATCAAGTAAAGCCTCAAGTCATGAAAACAAGCAATTGCTATTAAAAAACTCTGACGATACGATATTTGAATTACCGGAACTAAGGTCCGTTTATCGACACTCATTGGCAAATGTGAATTGCAAGGTAATTAGACTAAAACCAAATAGGGGCGATAAGAATAAGGAGACCGTGGAATTATAAAAGGAATACGGAAAAGAAGAAGATAGTAATTGAACTAATGAACGCCAACTAACAACTGCTTTTTTGTTTTGTTTTATTTTAGCTGAATCTTCCTCATGTGCAAAGACTATTGGAGTTGATGTCAAGCGAACAAAACTTGTAGAAACCTTATAGCATCAGATTAGTTTCCTTTTATCCATAATCCTAATAAATCCCTTTTTTTTATGATTATTTGTGTCACCGTCTACGTATTTTCACCGGGGTTTTGACTGAATAATTTTGGGTTATATTTGTATCTGGACGTGTTTTTTTTTATTCTTTTCTTTTTCTTTTCCCATTTCTCAATTCAATCTATTTTATACAACCATGTCCGAACCTTTACCTCAAGGTAAGTTGTAATTTGGCTGGTTTTTTTTTTTTTTCTTTTTTTTTTTTATGTATATTATCAACTTGTCGCGGCTCACTTCTTTTTTAATAGGCTGGGAAGCTCGTCAGGCACCAGATGGAAGATAGTAAGTTTAGGGTTCTATGTGGTAAAAATGGATTGCGGCACGTATAGCCAGAAATTAACAATGTTTTTTCTATATGTAGTTACTTCATCAACCATGCAACCCAAACTACTACCTGGGAAGACCCTCGTCAAAAGAGCCAATACCCTCCTCCCCCTCCTGCCTATGGAAACTACCCTCAACAGCAACAGCAACAGCAACCAGGATATCCCCCTCAACAAGGCTACCCTCCCCAACAACAACCCGGCTATCCTCCTCAGCAAGGATATCCTCCTCAGCAACAACCAGGCTATCCTCCTCAACAAGGCTACCCTCCCCCACAGCAATCTGGCTATCCCCCCCAACAAGGTTACCCTCCTCAGCAAGGTTACAATAACCAAAGCTACCCATCTCCTCCCACTCAACAACCTGGCGGTGGTGAACGTGGCACATATGGTGGCGGTTATCCTCAACAACAACAACAACAACCTGGCGGCTATGGCCAACCATCAGCTTACCCACCTCCTCCCACTCAGCAACCCGGCGGCGGCGGTGGTGAACGTGGAGCTTTTGGCGGCGGTGCCCATCCCCCTCCTCCTCAACAACAAAGCTATCCAACCCCTCCTACCCCTCAACGTCCCGGTAACAAGCCCGGTATGTCCAATGGTATGAAGATGGCTGGCGGTGCTCTTGCAGGTCTTGCCGCTGGTGGTGCGTTGGCGTACGGTATTCACGAATACAACGAACATGAAGAACGTGAAGATGCTCAACAAGCCCGTTTGGATGCTTTGGAACAAGAAAACCGACGTCAAGAACAAGAAATCAACCAGATGAATCAATACGGTGGCGGTGCCCCACCTTCTAATGATTATTATGGCGGTGGTGGCTATGGCGGTGGCTATGATGGTGGATATGATCAGAGTCAATCTGGTTTGGATGATAGTCAACGTCGTTTAGATGAGGAGCAAGCTCGCCTTGATGCTCAGCAAGCCGCACACGATCGTGAACAAGGTAAAAAGCGGATCGGGCGAAAATTAGTAGTAGCGTTTGGCCTCATATACTCACCCTTCTTTTTTTTTTTTTCTTTGTACTTAACGTGAAACTGATAGAGCAACAAGATGAAGCTCAAGAAGAGTACGAGGTAAATAAATTTACTGGGAAACATGGAGGGGGGGACCAAGAGAGAAAATTAGCATATGTATGATGATAGAAACTAAAGATGGGATTTTTTTTTCTTTTTTTTTTTTGGTATCTTGTAGGAACAAGAGGATTCATCCTGGTTTTAAACGGGAAATGGCGCGGAATGCACACAATACATCACATACTTCCAATGAAAAATAGTTTACGTATCCCTTCTAGTATATTACATTACCCTACATTTTGACTTTTTAGCTGGAATTATTGTTTACCCACCCCGTGTTTATACATTTACCCTTAGTCTTTCGTCCATTCTTTTTTTTTTTTCATCTATATATTATAATACAATAAATATCAATCAAACGATCAACTTGTGTATATCATTATGTGCCATTTTTTTCTTTTACTTTTGTTGTCTGTGAATGTCTGCCTTTGATATGTGCCTTCAAAAATACCATTATCAACTACTGAATATTATAAGTACCGAAAACCCCAACCCTATCAAGTCAAACTAAACAACAACAATAACAATAACATATGTAGATAGTATAGTAAAGAGTTTTATTGAACTGTATTTCAGTAATGGAGATAAAAAAAAAGGGGGGAAAGGATATAAAGGATATAAAAAAGAAATTATTAATTAAATTTTAGTGAATAGTATAAAGTAGAGGTGTAAAAAAAACGTGTAGGTGAGGGGTATATAAAGGAGGAAGAAGGAGAAGAACAATGATAAAAATAAAATACAAAACAGCTAACTAATAAATATATTTATATATATATATATATCAATCTATCTATCTATCTATACATGATGAAAGGCGAGGTTCATTTTGCTGATCGTCCAGCGGCATCCATCGTTCGTTCCAAATGATCCAATCGGCGCATCAAAACCAAAAGTTCCGCTTTTCTAGCATCATCGTTTGGTGTCATCGATCTTGTGGTGGTCATGGTCGTTTTCGAAGATGGGAGTGCTTTTTGCTGAGCAGCGCAATTCGTTCCAGCATTCACTTTTTCTTCCAATATTTCGAGACGATCTATACAATGTTGCATTTGAGCCAAATAGGGTGACATCCAGGCTTCCATTAAGTCCATAACTTTGTCGGCAACCTTGTTGGGAGATGACTGTTGCTGTATTTTGCTCATCAATGCCGACGACTGGCGAATGGTGTCATCTAGTTTTGTTTTTTGTCCTCGGGTATGTTCTAGTGTGGCAAATAAATGTTCAAATGGTTGTAAAAATTGTTGTTTCTTCGTTGTTGCTGCCATTACCGACGATGGGATGGAGGGTGAAGATGGTGGATAGCGGTGATGATGACCACTAGTACGCGAAGGAGGGGACACCATGACTGATTTGTGGAAACGAGAAGTTGGTGGTGGTACTGCTTGTGAGGCAGATGAATAATGAGAATTTCTGGTTGATGTAATGGCGGCAGCAGCAGCAGCAGCAGCTTGAAGACGTTTGTTGATTTGTTGTTTGGATATGGATTTTCGCAATGGCGCCGATCTGATTGAATGGAGATGGTGATCCTTGTAGACAGGTGTATTAATAGATAAATGGGGTGCATGATGCCCAAGTTTGGGTGCTAACCGGCGTTGTAACAATAAGGATGATTGCTCTGTCCTACCATCACAACAAAATCATTAGAATATATGGTTTCAATTGATGTTCTTCTCTGTCAATTTTTTTGGTACTTACTTCGTATGAATCACATCGTCCGTGCTGGTACTGGGTACGTCAGATTCAGGCTGATGGTCTTCTTGAGGAGGTGAAAGTCGAATGATCAGAGGCTTGCTTTGTTGGCATTGTTGCTGTTGAATCCACGGTTGTAAAAACCATTCTTGGCCGTCGAGTCGCACAGGATTTAACACTTGTTCAACCAGATGCATATGAATATTATTACCAATGGATGACAATAATGACACAGACTGCTGCTTTTGCTGATGTAAGAGTTTTCGAGTGTCAAGTTTAGGAATGCGTTGCAAAATGGAATACTGTTCGTCGAGAGGTGTATATTCGGTGAGTTGACAAAGATCCGTCAGGAGTGAAGACTTAAACAAAATTGCCAGATCATATAAGACTTGAGTGTTAGCGTAAGTGTAACCATTATTCGCATTCTTGCAAAAAGCGCTAGGACAATCGCGATATAATTGGAACGTGTTGATATGCCGAAGGGAAGAGGTTGGTGAGAGTATGGAGAGGCGTTCGAGGTCTTCCAAACAATAATAGTAAACTGCTGCATGATCCTGTTTGATGCCTAATGTCGATGGTGAGGTTGAGGAAGAGGAAGAGGAGGTCAATGGTGGTGATGCCGGCATAGGAAAGCGATACAAGCGAAAAGTGGAGGTAGCACCATAATCGCCAAGAACCAAAGTTTGTACTTTCATAGTGAAAAGGGTAGTGAAAAAAAAATGAGAGGAGAAGATGAATGGGACGGTGTGTAAGAAGAGTAGGAGGAGGTGAAGGAAAGGAAATAACAATAATAATAAAGTTAAATAGAGGGAAAGGAGGAGTAACTAAAAGTAAGGAATGTAAAAAAAGTGAAAGAAAGAAAAAAAGAAAGGCAACGCCAACCGCTCAATAAATATAACAATTGACAACCGCGACACAAGAGGGGTAATACTCTCTTAAAACCCCGTTCGTTTATCTTTTTTTCCTTTTCGGTACTAGATTAAGTTCGACCTGCAGAAATCATGAAATCAATATGTACTAGCAGTGACAGTATTGTACTTCCTGTATATGATAGTACGATGATCGTCCCTTTTGTCACCTACACCATATATTTCATTTCACGCTTTGCTTTCAAATAGATTTACATGTTGTAAATCCGTACAATATACTGGATTGAATTCCCATGTCATCAGTATTTACAGTATAAATATGTCATGGATATTACAGTCCGGTACATATTATAATAAATAAGAAAATTATTCCGAACAAAGCAAGCAGCAGGGCACGGATGTATGGATTGCTTAAATGTCCGCATATTAAACGGGTTCATTGATGAGTACTTACTACAAAAGGAAACTGATCACCCTCATCATGATATCAAGTTCCAATCAAAAGTGTTAGAGTAAAAGTAGACAGCTCTGCTATGATACAATATGATAATTTAATATAAGTGCCTTAGTGTTCTATTGGAGCTCATGTGCCAATGCGGATGGATTACTGTATTTGCGCCTGATCGAAACCGAGACATTGGGATGATTGCTTTGGCGTGAAGGGTTAACTCCTGCTCTTAGAAAAATCTAAAAAATTAGAGCAATAGTAAGAAAAAGGATCGTTTTCCAGTCAAAGTTTTTTCTTTTTTTTTTTTTTCTACCGTCAATCGTATAACAGGAGCGATTTATTGGTTTCTGCTGGTTCTCCAGATTTCAGTTGTAAAATCGATGTCAGAATCAGGTACACAGATGATCGGACAGAAAAGAATTTTTCAATTTCATTTTAAAAAATCCTGGGTATCATAATTCGATCCCAGTTAGTACAAAAACTGCATCTACCTATTTTACCACAAAATCATGGCAAAACTTGGGCTCCTGTCCACATATCCTGATATGACAACCAAGTATACATTCTCCGACTCAAATAATTTCCTTTACATCATCTTTATTGAAAGATTCATGAAGTAAAGGTCGTCTTAAACAAATGTTATACTCTGACTGAAACATTTTTAAAAACAGCATTACAAATATACATTGGAAACTCTGCCATTTTGAACTCGTGATTTAGTATCACCATTACTTCAGTCTCATTTTATATGTATCATAGATTTGTGACAGAGCATTTATTATCTTACATAGCTTTGCGTTAGTTGTCATAGTTTATATCTTTACCTAAATAAGGCGCATCTCAACAAAACCATAAAAAAATAAAAATAAAATATGTATTCCACAGAAACTAACTGCCAAGGATGTTGCGTCTACATGACAATAAAAAATGGAAATCAGGTAATATGATACAGCAGTCCCACAACAACGATCCATAGGAAGACGAATTGCATCATTCTTGTAGGTAATATCCTTATATAATACGTGTATCCAAGTTATGTATATCAATATAACGACGATCCGGAATTTTATCATGTTTTGTTTTTTACTGAAATGAAAAAGGGTATTGAAAACATCAGAACTGCAGTTCGGGAGAGGTTATAAATCAAAATAAAATGAGAAAATAAACGAGATTTGTGATATGGTTTTATTATGTGCTGACCATCCCGTTATTTAGAAGAGCAGCTATTGTTATTGTGTTATTACAAATATCCCGCCTTTTAGAGCATGTTATTTTTCTCTTAGTTTATCTTTGATTACAAGAAAAGGTTAGATTCTGTCTATTTATAAAATGTTCTTTAAGGTTCCATTACGTATGTTATGATATTTCCAATATGTGATTTCAACTAGTATTCTTGTTTTCATCAACATTCTTATGGTAGCTATGACCTGAACCATTTAATTTTATTAATATTGATACCCTGTTGAGTGGGTGGTCTATTCGAGCTCACAGAAAATATTTCGAGTCCCGCCCACGTGAAATTTTTATTTACTCTCAATTTTTTTTTCTTCCTTCTTTCTTTTCATTTTCTTTTTCTTTTCTTCACCATCCAGCGTTTTTTATTTTTTAGGTCATAGTGATCTTAGATTAGTGTCAGGACTAGTTTAGAAGGGTTTTTAGATCAGGGATTACAAGATGCATGGGGAATCCCTTTCATTTTGGATCTAAGTTCTACAACCACCGTATTAGAGTCTCCATTAGCTTAGCTTAGTGTCACTCTGTCCATAGCTTGTATTTATATATATATATATATATATATATATGAATAAAATATGACTCTTTTTTACCTGCTTTAATGAAAATCCTCCATTAGTTTCTTCCACGTCTTGTGTAATAGATCCCTTTTTTTCAAACCCATCACCTTCTTTTGATTAGTGCAGACAGTTGTTTGTACTTCAATATGGGTATCCATTTATAGTATTCCTTGTGACTTATACCTTATATTAGCTCTCATTTTACAATCGTCTCTTGCGATTAGTGTTCTTCAAAGTTCACATAGATCTCCCTCATCCTTTATTAGATCCTTCCGTTATATTTGTTCTTGCAATGAATCCCTTGCTTTAAGTTTAGCCTCCATTAATATGATTCAATAAGAATAGATGTCACTATTAACTATTCTTTGATCCCATTAGATAGTGAAGACTATTTTTATTGTAGCTATTTTGTGAATATGCCACTATACACTTCAGTTTTAAAAACACTCACTATGCCTACTTTCGCCCCCGTTTCTCAAAAGCTAGTTGACAGTATTGAATCCTTATTATCAACAATGGTCCTATTCCAGTCCACCTAAGCATATTAATAAATCTAGGTCATGCTTCGTGTGTAGCCGTCGCTATAGAATTGCACTTCTGTTAAACTTATAAATTAACTTCGACTCTGTGACCAGCATAACCTCCACTTCAACTACACACTGTATAGTACTGTACTGGATATACCCATCTTGTTGTTTTTTATTTTATTATGTATTTTCTTGAATATGGTTTTCTTTTGAAAAAAAGAAGAAGCTTAAATTGAAGCCAGTTGAGTCCAAGGAAGGGGGGTGGGTTAAGGCTAACAAAATGCAGAAGTGCTTGATTGCTTCAAAAACCATTTCAACCCCATCCTCCTCCCCTGATACTTGGTTGATCTATTTATTGGAACCGTGAGAAATGTTTTAATCCCGTGTATAATCTTTTTTGAAATCTGGTATACTGTACAAAGTGTGAGCCCTGAGCCATGTCCTCCATGATGGTTTAGATTCTATATAAATCATGACAATACTATATATCTAAATAAAAAAAGTTTCAATTATCTAATACAGAGGCATTTCCTTTTCCGCGCCTGCCAAAGCCAACACTTCTCAGCGTCCATCTCAATTAACACCTTTCAGCGTCCACCACAGTCAACGCCATTCAGCAACACTATAGAACACTTTTTCGCATTCAAATTTCTCCATTAGGTAATTCTTTATCTGCACCCTTTCTTTTTCAGCCAGTCATAGAAGTAGTTCTCTTTTCAGGAACTAGAGACAGCACTCTTTTCAACGTAGGGACAGGGTTCGCATATACTGCATAAATACTAATAAACTGCGTGAAGACAAAAAGTAAAAAGTAATAAAACAATAACAGTTTATTCAATATAATAGCTACTCTACATATTAATAAGACTATCACTACTATATCTAATCTGCTGTGGATATGTTATTTCTGTGGGGTGTCGTATAAGCCATATGGAGCCAAACTAGCAATATGTTTCAAGCAGAGGCACAGAGAGCATCAAGCAGTAAAATGAAAACATTCCATTCCAAATCCATAATCACTTCGTCCACCGACGAAGATTCTACTAGTAAGTCGCCATTCCGTTCCAAAGTGGCTAAAGGACCATGAGCCCTCGTGCGTGCATATCATTCTACACCTAGAACTTGGATCCAAAATGAATGGGTTTCCCCATGTACATTGTCATACCCGTTTTCAAACCCTCTAAATCTAAAAAAAAAAAAACCCCTACTCCATGATCGTTAGACCCTCGGAGGGCACTGCAGTTTAAAAAAGAAAAGACAAAGTTAAATTTATTAATTGAATTTCCGCCAATTTATCCAGAGCCAAAAAAAAAAAAAAAAAAAAAAAAAGACAAAAAAATACAAATGCATAATTTATTGATACTGTCAAAAACAGACTGGCTAAATAAAATAGAATAAAACTATTCCGTACAACAGAAAAAAAAAACCAATAAAAAAATAACAACTATGTATCTACTCTATCGATAAATAAAATAAAACAAATGTCTAATCTATTCTGCCCGTAATCGAAGTCCCTTTCGCAGTTCGTCCGTCAGCGGTCCGTCGTTGTTGCAGCGTTCACATTGGCATTCAAACATGTATGATTTGTTGAGGTAGTTTTGGCGAGTTTCCTTGTTCCATCTTGGGTTCACATATGATTCAAACAACTGTTCGCCCTTTTTGATATCCCGAATGGCGCGCACCATAAGTTTGTATTGCGTTTGCTGTGTTGTAGGGTAGTCGATAGAGACGTTGGGAGTGCAGTTGTGGTTGATGTGAGAATGGACCAAATACATGCCGCCATTTTGGTTGTTGATGTTGAACTTGCCCAAATAATTCAAAAAGGTATCTTCATCATTAAATAATTGGTTGGCCAGGTCATCTGGTAAAGGTGTGTTGATCTTGCATTTCTTGGGAGGTGGGTGGAGTGCCTTGGTCAGTTTGGCTCGCGCTTTGGTCCAAAGTTCACGTGTAGGGTGTTCCATAAAGATCCACTCAGTTTCCTTGGCTTGACGTTCCGCCTGATTCACTGTAGCAAAGGCATTGTAGTGCATCAAGACCGTTTCCAATTCACCGCGTTGATGAGCCAGCATCATGTGACAGTACATACGAGCAACAGCCATGGGAGCTTGCCATTGTTCGCCAGCACAAAAGTTCATAAAATCGCGCATGTGGGGATTGAGAGCTGGGCATTCCAGAGGGTGGAAGGTTTCGATCGCTGTTGTTCTGCATTGTTTGCTACAGTACATGATATCACAGTGGCTACATCGGACACCCATTCGAATCGCTCGAGTAAATGGTTTGCAGCAGAGTCCACAAGCTTCGCCAGTACGAGCCATCGTGAATCCTTCCCAAGGTGGGAAATAAACGAGGGGTGTTTCCGTAAAGATGATGTCGTCCTTTTTGATGTCCTTGGCAGCAAATAACCCCTTTCCTGTCACGTTGTCCACCATTTTGGCCTAATAATTATGTTGCAAAAAAAAAAAAAAAAAAAAAAGGAAGCAGTTAGTCGTTGCGATTTATCTTTCACAAAGTAATACACAGCGTACCATAATATTGCTAGAGAAGGATTGGAAGTCAAGCTTGGGATCAATAAAGGAGACAGGAATGGATGGATCGTCCGCCACACCACTCTTGACAATCTTGAGAGACTTGGCAGCGTCATTGGGAGAGGAAGTCTGTGTAAGGCCTTGTGCTTGCATAATTTTCTTGACTCGCTTTTCAGAGACTTGCCAGTTTTCATGCGCCTTGACAATTTCGTTGTAGACTGACTTAATCCCCCATTCAGGGTTGTCTATCTTGAGTTGTTGAATAGATTCGCAAAGTGCATCCTCTTCAGGAATGAGTTTTCCGCTGTCAGCCATTTGGTATGAAGTAACAAGAAAAAGAAAAAGAAATCACTGAAAACAAGAAAATCGAGCAAATTTTTGCGGTGATTGAAATACAAGCCACTTCCAGTATCTCGTTCAAGCAAACTTTTTTTTACCCCACGTTGACGGTTGACGGTGAAATTGCCTGAGCCTCCTCCTACTTTTTTTTTTTTTTAAGAAACCAGTAATAATAAAACATTTCCTATCTTAAATGGACAACCGTGGGCACATTGATTGTTCCCACCATGCTGTATATGGGAACCTTACCATTGACCCATTTTATATCCTCGGGTACCAACGACAAAACAAGAGGGGAAGCACCAAATCGAGTATCTTTCCTTAAATATAGAAGAGTCAACACAGAAATTCACCATCGTCATATTCTCTTCTCCCGCGCCTCTCTCCTTCTTTCAGTATGTAAAACTGTGTCATCCAAGGCAGTGGAACATCAAGTCAGTTATTACACTACCCCTGGATTATTAGATTATTAGATTATTAGATAAATAACAACCATCCGCTCCCCATGATAAATCAACATGAATGAACTTTTAACGGAAGAAAGAGCGAGCTAATTATATCGATTATTGAAAACTGCAACCAATGCACACAACTCAATGGTGCGACCATAATATAAAAAAATGCCGGGGTTCCAAATAATCGGCCCATCTCAAACTGCATACGACAGGTAAGGAGACCAAGCTCATTTTTTTTACTAGATGTAGTCCTATTGAATCAAAGCAAATCGCATGAATCATCACGATGACATGACCTACTGACTAGATTTCATACATTACTCAATTTTTTCCTATTTGTCTTTTGTTTCTATCGTTACATCCATTTTCCATTTTCATCCAGTTCTGCTATTTTAGTATCAACTCGGGATATTTTGCCCACCCACTCAATCATAACCACCCAAAACTCAAAAAAAAAAATGTTACAATCGCTCATCCATTTTTTTTTTGAGGGACGCACAAGATATGGTAATGAATGCGGCAATAAACAATCATCAGTTTTTATTATGATGCTTATACCCGACAAATGTTCCCTGGATTGATTACACAACGCAATCCGCTCTTCGCTAACCTTTTTTTTTTCCTTTTGTTCCACACAATATCAACACTTACACCAACTCGACTGTAACAAATGGGCATAAGTAATAGCTGCAGTAAACTTTATTCATACCAATAATAACAAAGAAGAAGAGTAAAAAGAATGGTAATAGGAGTTTTAAAAAAGGTACAAGTAACAAAAGGCATAGTGAGTAGGAAAATTAAAGGTATTACAAAGCAAAAAAAAAAAAAAATCAATCGATAGATCAGAAAAATCCATAATCTATCGTATAAAAAAAAGTGAATAGAAAAAGGAAAAATCATATATATAATAAAAAATAATAGGAACTATAACTATGTATAAAATAAAGGAATGATTTGAATAAAATATGGATGGTGGTGAAATTGGATTGGGTAAAAAGAAAAAAAAAAAAAAAAAAAAAGAATGCTATTGATGGGAAGGGAATAAATTTGGGGGATGAGATAATTGATTGAAGTAAGTATAAACATCTGAGGGGGAAGTCTGAAGAGGTGGGGCATGAAAGACTTGCTTGATTGGTTGATGATGATAGTTTATACTAGACGGATGAGGACTCGCCATTTTTGTGGGTGATTGATGAGATGGCGACTGTTGCTGGCGCTGATGATAAGGATGACGAAGATGATGCTGCTGTTGTTGATACACTGCGTTGTCAAATCCATTTCCGGCATAATAACCATGACTGGGCTTATCATTGGGCATTGGATGAGGAGAGGAAGAAGAGGCATGGTCAGGTCCAGAGACAAACATGGCGTTGGCTGACATCGGCGATGGTCCCGTGGTCATAATTGTGTTATCATCATCTGTTGAAGAAGGACTGACAACATCATCAACACTACTAGGAGATGAATAAGGGTTGTGATCCAGAGCAGTTGATCCATTGGTGGAGGCTGAAGTTGACGTGGATGACGTAGACGACGACGGTGTGGTCGTAGGATCCAATGTGGTATCAACGATGGGCGTAGCTTGGGAGGCAGATTGCTGTTGTTGCTGTTTTTGTTGCTGCTGTTTACTGTGCTTACATTGAAGTTGCATCCATCTTGTTCGGCATTGTCGCTAAATTAGAAAAAAAAAAAAAAAAAGTCAAGAACTCACGAAAACATGGCGGCATTTTTCTATTTATTACCTGTGTTCGTCCGGGGATCGTTTCAGCTATTCGAATCCAACATCTTCCATGATCTTTCACCCCTGATCGAAGTAATTGATCTTCATCTGCACCCCATTTGCCTTTACGGACATAAGGATCAAGCGCTTCAGTCCAACGAGCCTGACATTGAATACCAGTACGATTCGAGATTCTATCAGCAATACGGTTCCATGGAATGGGTTGAATACGGCCTTGATTGTCTGTCACATTAGCATATTCCAACACTGAGTATTTCAGAATGTTGTCTTCGTATTCAGTCCAACGCCCTTTGTGGATATTGGGGCTATCAGAAAAAAAAATCATAAAAGTGTGAGTAAAAAAAGCAACACAGATAACCGCTTTTTTTCAAATACTCTACATACTTTAGTGCACCTAACCAACGAGTAGAGCACTGCATGGGCGTACGATTGGGCACATGTGAAGCAATCAGAGACCATTTGTGAGGGCCATGCACCGCCACCGCCTGTTTCAGTAGTTCATCTTCCTCCAAAGACCAGCGTGTATAGGTGGATTGTCGTAATTTGTTTCTTTTCACACTATGACTTCGAGTGGTGCTGACAATGGGTGATTGCATAAATGGCGATTGATGGTACTGCACAGGAGTCACGGGTAATGATTGCTGATTGTAGTGATGGTTGTATTGTTGCTGTTGCTGTAAGTCATGGTGCTGCTCCTGCTTTTGATATGGATGAGGAGAATAGCTTTGGTAAAGTGCTGATTGACCTGAAGAAGTGGACCAATAATGAGCAGGTGGAGACGAGCTTGTTGATGATGTCGAAGAAGTCGTTGTTGAGTAGGGACCAACAGCGGTAGAGGAAGTGGTAGGAATATCCATCATCATCATCGCATTCATAGAAGGGGGTGTGGGTGAAGATTGAAAAGAGCAACGTCGTCGCTGTGATTGTTGGGATGCAGCAGTTGGATGAGTTCCTGACACCATAGTGGCCGCCATCGATTTTTGATGTTGTTGATCGGATGGAGAAGTATGTAACGATGGATTATGTGATACGGAGTCATTTATGTTCATTTTTGAAGAGGGAAGCCAAGTTGAAGGCTGATCAGGAGCAGGAGGGAGACCAGATAATCCACCACATCGTAGTTCAGTAGTTTGTTCTTCCATTAATAAATAGGTGCTTGTATCGTTCATCGTTTTCAACTAAGTATGATAATGGAATAAAAAAGGGAGTTTAAAAAGAGAGGAGATAAATATACATATACAATATATGTATAGAAAAAGGGAAAAAAAAAAAGTGACGAAAAAGCGAAAGAGAAGTAAAAGAAAGCCCGCCCTGGTAATTTTTTATTTTATAGTACCTAATAAAAAAAAATGCATGAAGGTTGGTTAAACTGTTCAAGTCCCAACCAATCAAAACTCAGCTACAAAGGAATGTTGATTTCCATGATCGGCTTTTTCATCCTTACCTCATGATTGCCACCATGATTCCATTCTTCATCCATATATAATCGATACATGTCCATAAAAAAGTCGCAACGGAGGATTATTTTGTTTCTCACTATGAATCAAGGGGCACAGGCAGAAATCATGAAAAAAAAAATCGATTACCGGGGTTTCAATATTTGTTGAGGTCTAATAATAAGGCACCCAATGCCATTTACTGCAACCTACTGCCTCTACTATAATACTTACCTTTAAAAAATAAAATAAATAAATAAATGAAATGAAAAGAAAATGAAATATTCTATATCATTTTCGTTTTTTTTTTTTAAATCAAAAATACCTGGTGATCGGCAAGAGAGTCATGCTACTGTATATTAGCAGTATATTTTCCGTTTGTGCAATGATCGAGATTTTTATTTTTACTAGTGCCAGACGGTGTGGAATTAGTATGGGAGATGAGCGAGCCAAATAGAAATGTTTATGATATGTTGGGCGATGGAACAAAAAAAAAAAACTGTCTGTGCGCACATGTAAAAAATGAAGGTTTTACAAAAACATAAGGGATTCACAAGAAATTCAATATAAGGCATGATGATGACTTCGAATTCTATTGTATCTCATACGTTTCGGTCAAGACCGTCAAAATCTAATAGGTGGGGGAGAAGAATGAACAAAAACAGTATGAACGATGTGGGTCTACATGTGTTGTGTCACTTTTTTACGATCATTCAAATTCCGATCATGCATTGGAAAATAGGGTCGAGAGCAGGCGAACGAACCTGCAGTGGGAGAATAGACAACAGTAAAGTGTAAAAGAGCGAATGGAAATCACGTGGATTATGGAAACTTGTATGTGATACATTGTAAAAAGTAAAACAATCATCCATCCAATCAATTCATTACGATCTGAAGTTTATTAGCCCAATGCCGTTTCATGCCTTTACTAGAAATACTTTACACATTTGTAGAAAAAACACCGTATTCAGTATATTTCTATACCATCACAGTACCGAATTCCCAATTACACGTATTATATATTGATGTTTTAGGAGAATACTCATCGATCTAGATAAGTCCATGTCATAAATGTCATAAAAAAAAAAAAAAAAAAAAAAAAAAAAAAGACGACTAAGTATATGAAAGATTGCATATGACTAGAGTGGAAATTTTGTTTTTCTATTAGGTAACAAATGACATACACAACTAATAAGAGGAAGCAATGATGGCGTAAATATTTTTTTATTGAGATCCAATTCAATGGTAAAACAAAACAAAACAATGGGTAAACTAAAATAATGTAAACTAAATTAATGTAAACTACACAGATAAACTACTGTAAACTAGACTACACTTCGCCACAATCCACGATGGTAATCTTCTTTGATGGCTTTCCATTGGAGGATCCACATGCTTCCATTTGCCGCACCACACCCATACCCGAAGTAACTTGACCAAATACCACATGTTTTCCATCCAACCATTGAGTTTTTTCAGTACAGATAAAGAATTGGCTACCATTAGTATTTGGCCCCGAATTCGCCATGGATAAGATACCAGGAGCTGTATGCTTCAGTTTAAAGTTTTCGTCGGCAAACTTGTTACCATAGATGGACTTGCCCCCTGTTCCATTGCCTTTGGTCATATCCCCACCTTGAGCCATGAATTGAGGAATTACACGATGGAAACCACTGTTCTTGTAACCAAATCCTTTTTCACCAGTACAGAGAGCACGGAAGTTGTTGGCCGTCTTGGGTACAACATCACCACGCAAATCAATTTCGATACGCCCAGCAAATTCACCACCGATTTGAATATCTAAAAACACTTTACATCGTCCTCCAGTCTTGATGGATGCTACTGGCTCGGTTGCTGATGTCGTTGCCGTTGTCGTGTCATCGCCGTCGTCTGCTGTCGCTGCTGGAGATTCATTGTTGCTATCGTCGTTTTGATCAGTTGGTGTTGTGTGTTCTTTCAAGTAAGCATCATCAGCCCAAATGGCACGATTGGCTCCTGCCATCATACGTGAGGGTTTCGCCGAACTAACCTTGATCACTTTGCCGTATAGTTCAGATAAATGCATATTGTCCAATGCTGCCTTGGCATCTTCAGGTTCTTCAAACTGCACAAATCCGAAACCTTTGTGTTGTGCTTTCGACCCAGGATCCAACGCCAATTCTACGGAGACAAGGTCGCCAAAAGGGATAAACGCGGAATGGAGTACTGATTGTGTCACGCTATCATCTAATCCACCAACGTAAAGCGTAGTTTTGCTGTCAGTCATAATAAAAATGTGTATGTGTGTATTTCTAAAAAAATGTTGTGTTAAGATACACAGATGATCTGTCGATTAAAAAAAATTAAAAGAGAAAAAAAATTGGAGCTTGATTCTGGGAAAACAAACATGGCGGGAATTCAAAAACCAAACCTGGCTTTATTTTGCACAATAGCGAAAATAGGCTTCATTCATATCAATGCATTTTCGCTATATTGTATATTCAGTACTGAGTGCTTATTGATAATTATGGAGAAATAATCTATAAATTACTATAAAAAACAAAATACTAATAAAAAAAAAAGCCATAAGAGGGTAAGACTGGTTTGACTAGACGGTGAGGCAGCTGACTATTCGTTTGTCTACCATGAAGAACGACTCGAATGCGAAGGCATTACCATTCATTGAGTTCTATCTTTGTTCCCAGTGCATAAATTCGAAGCATGCCATATATGCTATTTGTGACAATCTACCCATCAATACATCCCACAATGAATGAAATCCGCGTGGTTTAAACACCAGCGCCCTGAAATCAGCATATTGTGGGTCATTACAGCAAAAAAAAAAATTAATTAATTATTTATAAAAAGAATGAGCAATATAGTAAAATCATGGGGCGATGACGATGATGTAAAATATAAATACAAAGAAAAGGTAAGGACAGGATAAAAACAAGGCAATAGGGTAAACGTCAGAAAGCTTTTATTGTAAATGGTGAATGTTGGAATGGGATGAATAGATATAATATAAAACGGAATATAGAATAGCAAATAAATAAATAAAAACTGCCTTTTATATCAAATGAAAGACAGTCGAATAGAATAGTAAAGAGAGGTATACACTATATACAACAACAATAACGAAAAAGAAAATTTCTAATCTATAATATTCCCTATATTCACCCAAAGAAAATAATGATAGTTAATATGGAAAAGGGAAATAAAAAAAAACCACGTCAACTTCTTTACATATGTCTTACCTGGGAGTAGTATTGATAGGTATCATAGAGGCGTGTAAACAAATTCCCATAGCTACTTGAAATCAAGTTGTCCACAAACATGTCGAGCTGGTGATCCGTCAAATGAAATTGGAAGCGCCCTCTGAGCTGTAGAAGAACTTGGTCAGGGTTGTCCTTGAAGCACGGTAAATTGGAGTTTTTGCTCATCATTTCCACCAAAAGCAAAATATTGTCACCGTACTTGCGCAATGCCCTGAATGCTTGTTTCGTCAAAAGTCGGTATTGGGTAAATAGTTCGCTATCCGCACCACCAAGCACGTCAACATATTCTTGAGATAGTTTAAAAGGTGCCATTTCAAATCCCACAGACCCCGGTGAGTTTGATAATACAAATCCAAAATCAATGTCTTTAAAATCGGTAATGATAAAGGTAATAATAATGATAATAGAAAATGAAAAGGAGAAAAAAAAAGGTGATCAGGTTCATTCCAAAAGAGTTCTAGCATCGGCTACTTCTCGCCCCATTTGCATGGTTACTTGGCGAGATGAGTTCTTTTTTCCTAATTCTTCCACACTTACGAATAAGATGGCCTTGATCATCTAAAAGAAGGTTGCCATTATGCCTACGGTTGATCAAAATCAGATTGTAAAAAATAAGTTAATAACAACTATTTTTTTGGAGTGTACCACCATAAAGTGAAACCATACAAGAACCGTCGTCGTCACACGGGCCACTTTTTTCAATTTCCTTTAGAGTTTTACCTGTCCTTGATTTGTAGTAGATAACAAACAATCGAATATCCTGCTAGACTTTTCAAGAAGGAGTCCTGCGCTGCTTTGAACTTGGGTGATTTGGGGGATCCCCATTGCTATAACGACCAAGAATAAAATAAATAAATAAAAGGAAATAAGTCGATCGAGATGATCACCACCGCCCCCCAACCACATCTATCATCCCATATTACCTGTTTGAAAAAATCCCGCAAAGTATATCCAGAGTTGCCCTGCTTGGCATTCGCGTTTTTCTTAATGGAATGAACCGACACAGTGTTTGGAATGGTTTCAATGAGTCCAGAATTTTCAGATGTCACCAAAACCCGGTAACTGGATAAATGGAAAAAGGAGGAGTTCAGTGGATTACACATACATCATTTCAGCTGATTCTTTTTTATTGTATTTATAACTTACTATTTTACCCAAGCATCCACATCACAATTTTGCCAAATCTTTTGTATTTCGCGAATCAACTGTATTGTAAATTGCTCTTGCCGGAGATCTGCGCCTTGCTTCACAATCACCGACAACAGACGCCAATTCGGCAACTGACCAAAGGGCGAATTGTTCCGTATTCTTGTCATTTTCACCTGCCAAGCTTCGGATAGTACCGCAGCTAAAAAAAAAAAAAAAAAAAAAAAAAAAAAAAAAAAAAAAAGGAGAGAGATTATAAATCTGATATACATACATAGATCCCCATCATTATATACCCGTTACCTACCACTAGGATCATCTTTGTTTACCACCATAGTTCGCGACCCTTCCTTCAATCCTGACGAGAAAGTCTTGTTGGCTCCATCACGACGACTCTTATCGGACATTTTGGTATTAATAGAGAGGTGCCTTGCTGTTCCATAAGGTGCAGTTGTTGTTGCCTGCATTCTCTTTTCTTCCAGTGACACCATCTGATCAATCACGCGTTGTCTAATAGCATGGACCATCACTTGTGCTGGATCGCTTATGTCTTGTTGCTGCAACTGGGCCAGAAGCACCGCTGCGGTCCGCATTTGTCGAGAAAAATCAGTGCTCGGCGATGTGTCCAACAAAGTGTCCTCATTTGTAGTTTCACCAACACTCGGGGAGATCGCCGTCACACCTGGCCCAATCTTGCCTACATCGTCATTTGCCGCCATTCCGTCGGTCATCCCATATCGTCTGTCATGGTTCCCCTCACTTGCATTGATACCTTCGAATTCCAAACACATATCGTCCTCCAACACTTCAATCATCAGTAAATAGGGGGCCTAAATATAATAAATAGAGAAAGAGAGTGAGAGAGAAGTGATTAAAAATAAAGAAATATCATCAAATCTGTTTGTTGTGTTTTTTTTTTTTTACCCTTTCTGCTGAATTCAACACCACTGCATCAGAAGGACTGACACGCATCACACGATGATGACGAGAAGAGCCACCACCGGAGCACCAGAGCGGGAGGCAAATGTTCGCTGGGAGATTATGATTCAACAAGGTCAGTTCAGCATGGAGAGCACTACCCCGGGAATGTTTTGGTAATGCCACTAAACGCTCCGCGATATCCGAGAGGCATACCAAGAATTGTGTTTCGTGTTGAAAATAGCCAGAGTGAGACCACTGATGTTCATAAGACAATTGCTTTTTCATGCTAGCAGTGCTGACAGGGCTAGTTGATCTTGGTGAGGAGAAGGAGGACGAGGTGGATGGTGACGAGGAACGTTCAAGTTGCGGCAGGGGATGATGTCCACCAAAATCACCATGTAGCTGTTGTTGTGTATGGAAGGTTGATAAATACGAAGACGATAGCGAATAGTGTAAACTAGTATGTCGTTGGGATGGTGATAGATCGTCTTCGATGCTGTTGGTGTTGCTGTCATCATTCGGTAAGGGATGGTTTAGTGGAACCGACGATAGCCCCATGACATTTGTTTTCCTATCCAAATCAATTGCCATAACACCATCAGTACTAACCGCACGACGCATATGTTGGAAGGGTTTGCGATGTAGCCATTTCATGTGATTTGGAATATACCGTGACAGAGAGAAGGCATCACCACCATGAAGGTCTTCTAAGGTGGATGAGAATGAAGAAGGGTTTGCTGAGGCTGTCATAGCCTGGGAGTCATCAGATGAATCATGAAGGGTGCACGAAAATTGATGTGGAGATGAACTGGAAGACGCGGCGTCGTGAATGCTGCTGCTGTTGTAGTTGTTGTCCATCACAAAAGTGTCTTCATTGTTGTTTCTGATTTTCTGATCCAATGTGCAATTGCTATTTCGGCTCCCTTGAGTATTTTTCGCCGTCCAGAATTGTCCCATATTCACTGTTGATGATGTCCTGATATTCCGTTGTTGTCGTAAGTCAAATGCTGTCATCCTATCCACTTTCTTCCCAATAACACCGTGGTGGTCCGCATTGTCCATGAGTAAAGTAATTTCACATTTGTGCAGTATCCGTTGACAAAGTAAGTAAGGTGGTGATGTAGGTTCCGCTGACCAGTCGGATAAGTAGCATTGCAAATGCCAAATGCACTAAATCACATGAAAATTATATGATGCTGAGTTTGATTTCTGACCTAATCAGTTGTGGATGGGGGTTGGGTTTAGCTTACCATTACAGCAAAATGAGGGGACCTTTTCCATAAATCAATCAAAGAATCTTCGAGCGCAATAGAGGTGGTAGGCTTGCAAATCAAAAGGTGGCTATGTCATTTCAATAAACACGTAATAGGAGCCATATATACAGAGAGAGAGAAGAGTAAAAGATAAGCAATATGAATAATATTAAAACATTTTGGTACTTACAGAAGTTGAGGTGAGAAGAATTCTATTTCCTCAGAAGGTAGATTCTTCAAAGAACTACACAGATAGTGTACGATGTCGTCATTGTAATAGTATTTGAATAGATAGGACACCGCAATCCAGGTATCGAAGAACTCCGAGTTGAATAGCCGTATTAATGAGTCGTTGGACATATTGCTGATCAATACAAGCACTTACTGGGTATAAGGGAGAGTGACAAGAAGAAGAACACCTGTAAACATATGCCGGTCAAAGTCAAGTTAGTTTGTACCTGAGTACTAGTGTTAATTGTTTTGAGTGTCTATAATGTTTGTCGACTTACTGTGAGTTGATCAAATGAAGTATGGTATGCAAAATCCGCAATCACCTATGTACTTGTTAAATGTGTTGGCAATGTGAAAAGGAACGGGAGAAAAAAGGACAGATTGAAAAAAATTGACATATTTTGTGTTCTTTCGAAATTCAAGTTTAAAATCCGCTTTTTTCGTTTTTCAAATTCCACCAAGAAAGCACGCTGTCGTTTTTTTTTTTTTTGCAAGTGTAAAATACTCTATGTAGTATAGACGAATAATTTTCTGATTTAAATCTTTGTTTTATTACGATTATACTATTGATTATTAGGATAGGGCTCTTTATGGAGTGGTATTCAATACTCCTATGACTGATTTAGGTCTTTTCTTGGCCGGCTGACTGGCAGGATTTCGGCTCTGTATAGGACCATTCTCCATGGCTCCTTGTTGACGATGAATGCTGTGGTTTCTTGGTGCGATGGGCGGCGGTGGTGTATGTGGTAATGGTGTGCTATATGATGAGGCAATGGGGGGTGGCATTACGATGGAGGTGGAACGGACTGAGATGGAAGGTGGCATTGGAGCAATAGGCTGTAGTGATGATGATCTTGTTGGCGGGGTTGAAGAGTCTGAAAAGGCGTCAGATGATCTTCTCGATGGTGGTGGTATGTATTTAATAAATGGTTGGGGTTGAGATGAGGGTTGGTAATAATGATTTATTGTTGGTGGTGGTAGTGCGAGCCGAGGCATCATGCTGGCGATGGAATGATGTTGATGGTCGCTCCTAATGATTGGGTCATATCTTGCTGAGACAGTCGATGATGTTACGGGATCGCTGTGGTTAGAAATAGATAGTGTTGCTGCAGCGGCTCTAGCACGATTTGCTTTGGCTCGACGGTTTTGGAACCACACCTATACAGATTTAGTTCAGTTCAGTTTAGTTTTATTATATTCAATTGAATAAAGTCTTACTTATATCATTCATTATCTCTCATTTACCTGTACTTCACGTTTTGTCATATCTAGTTCATCAGCTAGCTGTTCTCGGACCTCAGAGCTAGGGGTATCGGTTTGTTGGAATATATCCTTCAATCGATTGCATTGTTGTGTAGATATGCGTTTCCGCTTTGCCTTTGATACATCTTCAGTAGCAAATCCATGCCATGATTTTCTGTTTGCTCTTTTTTCTTCTGGTGTGAGCAGATTAGTGGATAATGACGCCACAGGATCAATACTTTTATCATTTAATAAAGCTGATATTGCTAATGAATTTCGTCGATTGGTGTTCAGGTCAAAATCATCCGAATCCATTAGATTTTGAAGTTGTGCATATCTGCGCGAAACAAAAAGGAAAAAAAAAAAAAAGGGAGATGAAGTATATGATTACATGATGATGATATTAGAACCCTTGTTACTTTTTTTTTATTGGGTTATACAGTTATGTGTTGACGTTCTTTATTGACATTGTTTCAGTAATGTCAGTGTCGGAGTTTTCTATCTGCCACTCACCGTCCAAGCATAGTCCAGTTTTGTCGATTGTTTGCTAGGGCTCAGTCGCTTAGATTTTTATGATTTGCTGGCTGTTAAAAATTACTTACTGTTAATCTGTGTCAAGTAGACGCCCTTTAATTAATTGCTACCCTTGTATGCCAGAGTGCATGTCATTTCTAACGCTTTTGCTTCTTCCGGTGATTCGATGACTTGAATTAACATAAGGGTGTAAATGACAAGTCATAAATTATCACACACTTGCAATAGTTTCTCTTCAACTCATTTAATTTCGTTGTCGGGAATTAAATTGCACCAGCCCTTAAACAAAACAAAAGGAACACCTTTTTCTTTTTCTTTTTTTGGTCTGTAATATATCTGTCTGTTCCAATGCCTCCTCGAAAGCCATTGAAAAGAATTGAGGAAAATACAGACGAATTCACTACTATACATTACTCAAGCCCAAAGATTAAACGGTCAACTCGATGTGGCAATGGACAGCAAAGCTTACAAACTTCTTCACCCAAACCCAACCCCAAAACCATGACCAACAATACCTCAGCAAAGCAACAACCTAGTCCTCAACCTATCACAAGAACCTCACGATGGAGTCAACCCAAAAGGACGACGTTATCTTCGAAAGAAGTAATAACTACGATAGGTTTGTCACCTAGGAAGTCGGAAAAGCCGCCATTACAAACACCACTACAATCATCACCAGAGCCCCTTGAACTGCCATATTTCTTTTTGACGGAACAGCCGCCATCACCGGAAAGTGAATGGTCTCGATCATACGATTTGGAGCCTGGACCAACTTCGGAATCACAACCATGTATGCTGGAAAATATTGATCACGTACAATCTATGCAAATCTCTATGGGTACTTCAATCATGGATCAAACACCTCACCTTTTGAAACGCCAGCTTCCTAAATCTCACCGACAAACGCGACCTACTACTGATATCACTGAAGATTTGCCATCTTCCTCGTCTCGACTTGGACGCAAATCTACTTTAGCTCGGAATAGATCAACTTCTCTGCCTCCTTTGAAGCGTGTCCATTATTGTGAACCTCATTCACCACCATCGCAACTTGACATTGATGATCAACAACCGCGTTTACAGCCGCTCACAACACCATTTATCTTGGAGACTACTTCATCCCGACGTGACGCTTCCTCTCCGCCACGAACGACAAGCCTTCAGTCATATACCCACTCACCTTCAACGATACCTATGCCTTCATCAAGCAACACTCATCAAGAATTCCACCAGCCACAACTGATAGATGAACACAGCACAATACCAGATACACTAATTGATCATTCAGGGGATACTCAACAAACAGGAAATATTGTATGGCCAAACATCCTTTATCAGTCATGGACACGTCGGCTTGCGTTGCACGGCTTATTTTTACCGATATATCAGCCACCGGATCTCGATAAACCACCACCGGATCTCGCTAAACCGCCACCGGATCTCGCTAAATCGCCACCTATTTACAATTTGAATGATGATTGCTTGATTGAAATTCTCAAATGGTGCGCTACGACCCAAACCTTATGTGTTGTCTCTTCGGTTTGCAAACATTGGCGAAATGTGGCTTTACTGCCCTATGTGGTAAGTCCAAAACTACCTCCCTTTTCATTACTTTATAATATTGATCCTTACTTTAAATTCATATTAGTGGCGAACAATCGATTATACCTGGAGTAAATTGATACAACAACTGGAATCTACGTCTGAAGTTGACAGTGGGCGGTTTTCATTATCCCGGGCTGGCCGACGGACAAGACCAAATAGCAACAGCAACAGCAACAACAGCAACAACAGCAACAACAGCAACAACAGCAACAACAGCAACAACAGCAACAACAACAACAACAACAGCAACAGCTACAATGATCTACTCCTCTCTTCACCACTTGTACATATTCGGACCATCAATATAAGAAACAACAACAAATCAGCTATGCGATTGACTGAACCTCCAGACACATCCATTTTTATCAATTTGCGCACCCTTCAACTCTCAAATATGCATTACAAAGATATTTTGGATTTGATTGCTTGGACGAAACACTTGAATGAATTGGACTGCAATGGTATCCTGTCGCACACTTCAAACGACGTGGTGATGATCACCCCTTTTTCGAATTTACGGAAACTGCATGTTCTTAAACTTCACTTTGCGACTACTTGTGAACTCATTGGCCCAACTTCTCTCACCAGTGACAATAGTACTGGTAATATCAAGCATTCAACAACTGATCGGTGGCGTTTCTCACCAAATCTGCATACTTTGAACATCACCAACATTTACGACATTGAAGAATTCTTGACGTCGGGCAACTCGGCATCTCGATCAGCATTACTCAATCAACAACAACGACAAGCGATAGTAGTAGAAGAAAGGATGAATGAAATGATGGAGACATGGAACTTGATGGAAAACACCTTAGTCATCAAATACCGTGTGCTTTCAACACTAAGGAATTTGACCAACCTTTCACTAGGAAAATGTACTGGATATACGGCACGAATCTGGAGAGAATGCATTGCACCTTGCTCCAAGAACCTGAAACAACTATCACTTTGCGGCTGGATTGGCGATGGAAATCGTGAAGCGCCATTAGCATGGAAAGAACGATACGATATGGCTACCATGACCGACAAACCTGTAAACTTTTATATGGAGGATGTAGAAAAGGCTCTTGCTGAAATGTTTGCTGGTTTATATCATTTACAATCTCTTAATCTGGTTGATTTCAAATGTACGACGGGGCTGGCCCATGGCATGGATCGATTGGTGGAAGCCACAGGGAAATCATTTTTATGCAACAATATCCAACCTACCATGAACAATCTCATCAACAAAAACAGGGTCAGGGACTCGTCATTAGACACTCTCAAAGAACGCTGTGCGGTATCCTCCTCCCTTGCTTACTTTCGGGACTCTCTTGGTTGCCACTTTGCAAATACAAAAATCGAGCTATATGATGGATCAAGCGTAGTTAGGAAAAAAAACAAAATTAGTTAGCTAAATATACATATTCTCCTTCTTATGTTATCTTTATCAGTAGTATTACTATTTGCTTCGTCTATATATAATAAAAGAATAAAAATTACACATTTGTTTGTCTTTACATCGTTGGAGGGAAATGTTGCTTTCTGAAATTTGATATTTATAGAACATACAGGATGGATGATGCACTTCACTTTATTGTTGTATTTTTTATGGTTGTCGTACATATCATGCTTTCTTTGGATGGGATGGTATTATAAGAAGCGACAAAAGAGTAGTGGTCGGGTATATATATTGCATTTTACGACAGCACGCATCATTTCTTTACCGTGCCATTCCTTTATGTATGCCCTGTCATTACTGTAAATACCTATTTTTTCACTCACTTGCACATACACACACACGTATATATATGCATATATACGAATTATTTATTTTTTTCAATTCACACATATGTCCATTGAACAATACAATCTATGTAAACGTTTAATAAAGAGACGAGACATGAATTTTATTTAGATGGAATTGTAAACTACAACAACTGGCGCGAAGCTAAACTAATGACGGTTTCAAGATGCTAATCTAAGATAAGACTAATCTAATGGCGGCCCAAAATCACAGATCCAAATTGAAGGACTTCCCCCATGCTGCTTGTATTGCATTTTTCAAACTGCCCCCGATTCAAGTTCCAAGACTAATCTAATGATAGTTTAAAATCACAGGTCCATAATGGAAGGGTTTCCCCATGATGCTTACCTTGCATTTTCCGAAAAGTCCCTGATTCAAGTTCTAACACTAATCCAAGATCACCATCGCTTTAATGAAATTGATAACTTGGAAGAAAAAAAATCAGTATGCATGCGATGTTCAAATACTTAAGCACAGACCGTTTGATGATTACCTTGTAAGGGGAGGATCTGGTAGTAGCGCACCATTTCGATAGTCCAGGGTGCCAATGAGTTCTTGTTTATCGTAGACGTCTTGTTCCACCTTTACGCCAAAAAAAAAAAAAAAAAAAAAAAGTCTTTGACATAAAAAAAGAGAGCTTGTGTGAGGAGCAAAGTTTGGATACAGAAGTATATAAAAAGAATCAAAGAAGTAGATAGTTTGTTGTTAATTCAATTCAAAAGTCAACCAACTATATACTACACATGTCAATAATCTAAAGGAGAGTTGGAACGACCTTATATCGGCGATACAAGAGAGATTATAAAAATAAAATAAAATTAATGGGGAATGAAACCAAAAAAGTGGAAGTTATAAAAGAGGGGAATTGAATAAAAGTAAAGGCAACTGAGACAATGCAAAACGAGAAGAAGGAAGGAAGAATGGGCAAGAAGGAAGAAAAAGAAAAGGGAAAGGAAAGGACTGAAAAATAGATAAAACACCGCCATGCAGGATTCAGAGATCAAGAATGAGCCAATGAGAGTAACGTATCGCCCGCGCCTAACCCGACTGGCTGTTAAATATATATCACTTGCCCAATGTGGCAATTTTTGAGATGTATGGTATGTGAGTTGATAAAATAAAAAGAAATTCTTGTAAAAAAGTAAAGAAAATCCAATCGGGAGCCACTAATAAATAAAATCCAAAAGAAAAAGAAGATAAAAAAAAAAAAAGTGTAGTGAAAGGCAGAGATCCTATCAATATTATTGAGTGGTCTTAAAAAGATGGTTTGATTAAAAAGATAAAAGCGAGGTATACTGTATATACAAGAACTGGATAAGGGGCTAAACATAAAGGGCCAAAAAAAAACTAAAGGCTTGGGGAAAATGGAGAGCGGAAAGCGTCTGCTACTATTATAACTTTTCTTGGAAAACTTTTCCTAATACTACTACACGACGTCTCAATTTGTCGGCTTCGCTGCTGAAACTGCCCTGGATAACCGTGGTATATCATTGGTGGTTTCGGCTAGAACCAAACGTCGTAAAACGAGATCCTCTTCGTCACTTTCCAAATTTAAGCGACATAACTTCGACGCAATAGTTTCCCTTACCCTTTTATTGTCTTTGTAATATCTTTGTAAAATCCTTTAGACTTATTTGTTCGACATTTGAAATAACGATAAAGTAGAAAATAGTATAAATATCAATAGACATTTTATTCCAATAAAGCATCATCTTATATTCTATCTATAACTACTAAAGCTATTGCTAAACTACTAAAGCAAAGTGTACCACAGATCGCCTAATTCGGAGGAATATCCTCGTAACTGACTAACTACTACAATATGGGATAAGGAGGTAGACGCGATCTGACTAGCACTACAATAAAATAGGGGAATGAATGTAACGAAGAGATTGTGAATGTTGTTATCGTTGGCAAGAGTGTATGTGATTGCTGTGGAGATAGTTATAAGAAGTAGCAAAAGTAAGGGACAGATAAATAAGAGAAAAAACAAGATAAAAAGAAAAGGAACAATAAGAGACAAACGAAATTAAAAAAAAAAATAAAGGAGAGAAAGAAAAAAAAAAAAAAAAAGGAAGGAATGACGATATTAAATAAGCAAAATAAATTGGAAGTCGAGTTTAAACGCCGACCACATTTCTTTATAAAATACTATCCGATTTCATCACCAACGAAGGTGATTTGGCCGAGTTGGTCTAAGGCGCCGCACTCAAGTTGCGGTCTCAATCTGAGGCGGGAGTTCGAATCTCCCAGTCACCAATATCTTTTTGCTTTTCATATCGGTTAATATTTTATCATTTAGACTTTTATTGATAAACGCGTAAAGTGTGAAAGGAGCGGAGTATGATGGTGGTTGATGAGGGCGGATTGGAGTCGACGATGAAGGTGGGGCTGTGGCATGTTCGCATATTAGTGGCCCAAGCCATCAGGTCACCAAATTCGACCTGTCGTTGACATTATAGTGTTACGGCTAATTTTGGTTGCTAGGTCGTAACTGGAAATTGTTTTTGTAGGTTTTTATTTTTTATTGAGTGTGTTACGGCTAATTTGGGTAAGAAGCTTGTAACAGAGTAGTGTTTTTGTAGGTTTTTATGTTTTTCTGGGTTGAATAGGATGTCTTGAGTTATCCTTTAGTATAGTTTTTGCTTGTTAGAGCTTGAAAATAAATTTGTTCCTTGGACGGGATTTGAAATAACTTGTTCCTGATTTGAACAAAAATAGAATATAGAGTAGTGAGCACCAGAACTTTTGTAGATAAAGTCCAACTGTAGAGAAAGTTTATAAAAAATAAACTTGGAAAAGTAAAATAAAATAAAAAAGAAAAGTATTGACCTTTGTTGGTTCAATAAAAATAAGTGTATAACACACAGTAAAAATAAAATAAAAAGAGGACTTGTAGTCAAAAATAAAAGAGGTTTCTATGATCCAATAGAAACAGTAGATAAATTGGTGGTTAAAAGAACCTTTGTACTAAGTTTTATTTTATAATATGAGAAAACTTGAAAAAAAAACTAAAGAAAAAATAATTTCTTCGAAAATGTCTGGCTATTTATACTAAAATGAAAGTGGCGGAGTATGCGAGTCGTCGACGAGATTTAGTGTGGCGGAGAATGTATTTGGTAGACGAGGTCGGAGAAGAAGATGTCGTTGACGAGATGAGAAGGGCGTAGCTGCGGCAGGTCTGTTCACTAAGATAGCAAAGGCGGCTGCAGGTTTGTTGTTCGTCACTTGTTTGCTGCGGTTGTTGTTCATCACTTGCTTGCTGCGGTTGTTGTTGTTGGGAGCGGACTCAGGCCGATCCTCTACAAGTGAGCACCAGAACTTTTTAGGATTAAGTTCAACCGATTGTAGCTTCAAAGGCTTAAAGATAATAAAGGACGATACTTGAAAGTCCAAGTGAGGATGTATTATTTTCAAAGATGAAAATAATAAGGTCAAAAAAATAAGTAGTGACTTAGATCAAGTCAAAAAAAAATAAAGTGAAGCGAGATTCAGACTCAGCTGTCAAAAATATATAATAAAAATATTCCAAAGTGTGGAATAATAGGAAGCCAACAAGTTGGGAGGTTTAAAAAACCTTTATAATAAATTTATTAAAAAATATAAAGTGATCAAAGATAAAATAGTTCAAAGATAATTTTCTTTTTCTTTTTCAATGTTTTTCTGAGGTATTTATACTAAAATTTATTTTATGCGAAACATCTGGTACTGAACGTCTTGTTTAGAACATCTGGTACTGAGTGTCAGGTTGTAAACTTCATCATTTGTTTCAGCACTTCAATCTCCTTCATTCATTGCCCAGGCGAACAATTCTCAAGGTTGAGGTCAACCGTCACAATAGTTTTTTAAGCAAATGAGCATCGGAACTTTTTGGCGTAAGTTCAACTTTTTTAGGGTAGTAGAGAGAAATATAAAGCAGAACGGTAACTTCCAAAGCCCATTCTGGGGCAATTATGTCTGAATGAGAAATAATCAAAATAAAAAAAGCTAAAATTGATTTACGAAAACCAAAGTAGTGATCAAATATTTCAAAGGAGACATAAAAATAAAATTAAGATCTGTTCCTGAAAAAAATCCGTGACTAAATAAATTGAAATACCGATTAGGAACAATGCAAAATAAAAAATAAATAATCACATAACAATTGCGATGCATGAAAAGAAAACAATGATTCACTTCATGAAATCATTAGATCTCATAAAATAGAAGAAAAGAAATACCCTTGTAATGATATCAATCATAAGTTTATGACAAAGATGATGATGATGATAAAAATAATAATAACAATAAACTCATGTATTATCTATTTTCAATAAAACATAAGATATAGTACATAAAGAGTGACATTTTTTAATAAAAACCATATACAAGAATCTCACTTAATTCTACCTGTCTTATATTCGTTTTTCTATTTTTTTATTTTTTATGTTTTAGCTATTTCACATTCGTAATAGTGGAATCGTCCGGAAGGGTAAAGTCGGCCCCGGGTGCTCTGATAATAATGTTAGGATCAGAGGGGGCCGGGTTGGAGGCTATGTGTTGGGTGGTAGCCGCTTCTAAAGCTGAAAGCCGAGAAAAGAATTCCTGGGCTCAAGCGGGAAATTGACCGTCATTAGTAGACATATCGTAAGTCGGATTCATGCCCGAGCGTACAAAATTCGAATAAAAAGGAGATAAAGGAAATAAAAAAAGGCTCTATTTTATGCTCTTTATAAATTATAATCATTATTAATACATTTATCATCATCGTCTTTATCTAGGGGTTCTTAAAAAAACCAGGAGTCAAAACCAAACCAACCCAGTTTTTTCAGGGCATACTATGATGAGCAAAAAAAAAAAAAAAAAAAAAAAAAAAAAAAAAAAAAAAAGACTCGTAGTTGTTGTGTACCGCATACATTTACAAATTCCATCCACCCATATACTACACTATACTAGATTGGACTACTTTTCTTTTTCCATACAATTAGCTGAGGGTTTTATTTTGTATACATTGTTGGTTTTAGTTTGATTTCCTTTATCTGGTTTGGTTTGGTTTGGTTTTGGTTTTTGCGAAACCAAACCATTAAACCATTTCGAGACATTACACTCAATTACGCAGAAACAGACAACAAAATATTCCGTAGTGTACTTTTTTTTTTTTTTTTTCTACACAAGCACATATTTTTCTTCCTACACATAAATACATACACACACACACACGCACATCGGATTTTACACCTGCCCATTCAACGAGACAATAAAAAGAATGAAGGTGATTAATGGTAAAAAGACAAAACATGTTTATTCAGATATGTATACAGTGTAAACTATGACAACTAACACTAACCTAAGCTAATGATACTATTTACAATGAATGCTAATCTAGTGGACGTTAGAAATCACGAATCCAAAATGAAAGGGATTCCCATGATGTTTGTTTTGCATTTTTGAAAATGCCTCTAATTCAAGTTCTAACACTAATCCTAGATCATCAGTATACCAATGAGCCTTGCCATCATATCATTCAGACTTTCATGAAGGAAAAAAAAGAAGAAAGAAAGGAGAAGAGAGAGGGAAAAAAAATTGGCGCCAAAAAATAGAAATCGTGTGTGCGGAGCCTGAATGTACTTCTCACACACACAATTAAAGAGCGCTGAGCACGACGGCCGGGCCCCAAAGGATCTGCCCACCATAATGCGAAATGGCGGAGGCTCTAATCCTATCCCATCAAAACCCATACTTTAATTAAAACAACTCTGACACTATGTCTCTTAATATGAAACGCGACTTTATTCCCGCTCTACTATATCATATCAGTCAACCTGAGTTGTGCCGTCAGCGTAACCTCCGCTAGGCTGGACACGTTGTGTATATTTGGCTCGTTATATATATATATATATATATATATATACATGTGATAGACTAAAGCCCAAACCGAAGCTAGTTGAGCCCTAGGGCTGCCCATTAAGGTGCGGGGAGGGTTCTAATTTCATTGGAAAACTACACTCCAAGAACCTCATGTCTGACGCCCAGTAGGTTTATTTTTGCAACTCTAAGGTTCTTAAAGTGAATATAAAAATTTCATCGCTAGGGTCCAGTTTTCATTCTTGTTGGATTGCACCATAATGACAGGCCGCGATGGTCCACGACGTTATCTTGGGGCTTTAACGACACATAGTATAGATCCGGAGCAAAAGGTATAAAATAAATGTGTTTTCTTAGCAAAAAGAATCTTTTCATCTAGGCTACAAAGACTTTATTGACGAGATTTTATTCTAAAGTCATATTTTTATGTATTTAGTCAAGATGAATTTCAAAGTTTCAAAATATGATGATGGATTTTAGTGTAAAATGAATAATATATGTATGATTTGGAAGAAACATTCATAATGCACGATACATGAGTATAGAAAAAACAATGTAGCTCTTTGTTAGTAATCCAACATTTATTGTACTGCGCTGTATTGCTTTCAAATTGTAGGTTTTCTGAGATATCGTACCATAATCATGAATGAATTATTCGTTGCGGGGTTGATGAGCTTGTGCAACACGAAACATCGAGCAATGAAGTTTAATTCCTCATCAATATAAAATTTTATATAGTCGTCATTCAATGTTTGGCGATCTTGTTCTCTGTGTCTACCGGAAGTCACTCTTATAATATGAAGCTTGGTGTAGTGGGCATTGCAGTTTAGTTCCTTTTTTTTTGGGGGGGGGGCTATGGGGATGGTGATGAATCTCAGCGTTAAAAAATAGAGTGACTTCGAAAAAAAATATTTCCGTACCCGTGATTTTTTTTTTGTTTCCACCTCCTTTTCATTTTTCCTTGTTTTTTTTTTTTTTTTTTGTCTGTGTGTATATATAGCATATATCCTTCTTTTGATTTCGTTTATAACAAATAAAATTTTTATTCCTTTGTTATGTTTGGTCAATCATCTCAAACGACTGGGATCTTCGGTAACTCTGCTACAACCGCGCCAGCTACAGCAACTCCTGGTGGTTTTGGTCATCAGCGAAACACAACCTCTTTATTCACGCCTGCTACTGGAACAACTTCTACTGCTCTTTTCTCTTCCAATGCAGCTGCCCCTACTACATCAGCACCAGCATCTACCACATCACTGTTTGGCTCTACCGCAACTAACGCTAATCAAGGCACATCCTTTAGTTTTGGCAATACAGCTACTCAGCAGCAACAGCAGCAACAACAGCCTCAAACGCAATCACTCTTTGGCTCAACTGCTAATAAAACTAATCAAGGTACCTCATTCAGCTTTGGAAATGCAACAGCACAAGCGCAACAACCCCAACAACAAAAATCTCTTTTTGGCACTAATACAACAACTGCAACAACAACACAACAGCAGCCATCACTTTTTGGTGCGCCACAACAGCAACAACAGCAACAACAGCAACAACAGGGATCGTCACTTCTTAGTTTGCAAGCCGCGTTTCCAGATACCAATGTGCCGTACTTCACTATCCGACCTGATGGGATCAATCGTACTACATTCCCATCAAACTTTTTCTTAGGGGAAAGCTCATCGTCATCCACCAGCCCTGACAGCAAAACTACTTCGGTCAACACATTTATCTACAAAGGCAAGGAAACCACTATTTCCGCTTCAAACTCGAATCAGCAAAAGGACAACTCAAACCTGAGACGAACTTTTTCTTCATCTGCGCCGTCATCTTCACATCCTTTTGGTGACAAACGAACAGTACTTCCTGGTTTTTTGACTGGTACCCCTGCTCAGGTAAAGAATATCAACACATTTTCGAAATAAAAAATATACTCATGAACCTTGTACTTAATTCTTTTCCCACGAAATAATAGACCTCGGAAAATGCAACCACTGGACAAAAGCGTTTTATTGACAGCAATGATAGCAGCAAGTAAAGATTAAAAAAGCGCTTGAAAAAAAAGGAGGGGAAAAGACGCTGTTTATCAACTCTTGTTTAATTTACTTATAGTCGACGTGTTTTATTCAAATCAACATCCTCACCTGCTTCTTCTTCCGGGATTTTTGGAGGTCAACATGATGAATCATACGCCGGCTTTGGAAAACGTAAACCAACTGATATCAATTTAGATCAGCCTCCAGTGTCATCTTTGTGGGATATTGGGGTTAATCCCAAACCAGCAATCATGTCAGGTAAAAAAGCAAAAAAAAAAAAAAAAAAACTGTTGGAAAAAAATACTAATTATAAATCTCATGATTTAATCGAAATATTTGTATACATGCGTTACTTACTTTTATTGTATTTTTATTTTTTACTTCAGCAAATTTGAATGATATGAAAAAGAATATTACAATGACAAGGTAAATATCGAAAGAGAAAATAGATTTGATAGTTTATTTATGGCATTTGTTTTGTAGTGGTATGAATGAACACGGCATCAAAAATGGAACGTCAACATCTGTCTGCATTTTTGGATTTCCTACAAATCTGACAACCCAAGTGTTGAACTACTTTGAAAAGTGCGGTGAAATTGCTGAAAAGGATTTATCTGACGGAAATTGGATGACCATTCGGTATGTTACTGAACAAGGGGCAAAAAAAGCACTCGAAAACAATGGGAAGGTTGTCGAAGGGAACTTTATGGTGGGTGTCACTCCATTGATAACAGCGGCGACAGCTACTGGAAACAACAACAAAAACCACAACAATAATACCACTGATTCGGCGTCATCAACCTCCATTCGATCTGGTCCTGTTATTTTGGCTCAACCTACCCGAGGTGTATTCAAAACAAACGACAATCCGACCAAATTTACCTTGGGACTCTTCAAAATATCATCTTCATCATCATCAACTACAGCTTCATCGTCATCACCTCTATCACAACCATCATCATCATCGTCATCATTGCTTCAAACTTCGAGCCCTATATCATCATCAACAACGTCGTCTGAATTCACTAATACAAGAGGTCAACAAGTAACCAAAGCAGTCGACGACAGTTATGCCACCTGGATCAGAAATCATCTCCGTTTTTAGACTGTTACTATATTTTATGATCATTTTATTATTATTATTATTATTATTATTATCATTTATTATTCATGTTTTTATTTTATTTTTTACCTTTGTCTATTCCTCCTTTCCTTTTTCCTTCAAACTTCAATTGATTAAATCGTAGAAGCCCTCATTCACACTGAACCAATCTTGAACTCAAACCGCGTTTTTTTTTTTTTTTTTTTTTTTTTTTTTTTTTTTTTGACATAGTGTGTCCTTCTATTTCCATCTCTCCTATTCCATATAGGATTGTGCTACGCAAATATGTACGACTTCGGATATGACTAGGATGCACATTTTTTGTCTCGAATATACACACATCATTCCCCCTAGTAAATTCGATTAGTATTTAGGTCAGATCAATTCTATCATCTCCAATTTTATGAACTTTGTTTTCTACACTATACTGTATTGTATTTACTTCCCATTCTGAACAATTTATATATCAATAAAACCTTATTTTACAACTTTGTATTTTTTATAATGATATTACATTTGAAGATGCATGGGCTCCTTTTTTTTGGGAAGAGACAGAGGGGGGGGGGCGTTAGCTGGTTGGCTTGCTGACTAGTGGAACGGTATTATGATATCCTAAACTCTCACATACTCATACAGTATCGCAGATAATGATATTTTAATAGATCAAAAATATTCTCACACTAGCAAAAAAAAGAAAAAAACAAAGATCTACTGGGTGTCAAGGAAGAGGTTCGTTTTTGATTAAACTAAAACATCCCCCCCCTCATACACCTTAATGGACAGCCCTTTGGCCTCCAGTAGCTCCGGCTCCGGGAGTGCTTATCATATATATCTTGCGCAATATATATATATATATATATATATAAATCAACCGGGATATACACTGCATGTCCAGTCACCGGTGACACTCTCTAGGTTGATTAATGTGAATGACAGAGAGGGAATATTGCCACATTGCAAAATCAAGGGTCCTAGAGCTGTCAACCTATCGGTGGGATGTTGATGGATGGGGTAAATGGTTATAGATAAGCTAGAAATCAGTGCAAACTGCTCTAGAATGGGCGTTGACACTCATAGTTTGAGACCTAGATTTATTTATATGATTGGCTGTGCAGGAATAGGACCCTCTTTGATACTAAACGAAGGGAGAGGGAAAAAGCAGCCATAGTGGGTGAAATAAAAACAAACCGGTTAATGAAATACACCCATAAACCAGCTATGTAATAGCGACTTTGTTCATTATCAGACGTATCAGACGTATCAGAGGATGGGGAGTTTTTTTTTTTTTTTTTTTTTTGAAAAACATAGGTAGGTACATAAAACCAAAAAAAAAAAAAAAAACAACTAGTTTTAGGGATTTAATGGGAGGATCTGTTGGGAGGCGCATGAAGAAGGGACTAACGTGAGAGGTGAAGAATAACCAATACTAATCTAAGGGACGATTTTAAAGTGATCGTTAATACACTTTACAGGACACGGGAAAGACAAAAGGGATATCTTTGACTGCAACATCGAAGCAGTCAACACTTATCAGAAGAGGAGGATAGTAAAAAAAAAAAAAAGAAATACATTGCACAAGACATGAGAGAAAATATAATGGGCTATTCTATATTAAAGCAGTAAAAATGGCATAGTTTATTTAGATGTAGATACAAGCTATGGACAAACTAAAACTAAACAAAGGTAATGAAGGCTTCAAAAAAGTCAACTAATGGTGGTTCAAAATCCTGGATCCAAAATGGAAGGGTTTCCCCATGCATGTTGTAATCCCTGTTCTGAAAACCCTTCTAAGCTAGTCCAGGCCCTAATCTGACACCAACATAACCTCAAAGAAGTTGAATGATGAAGAAAAAAAAAAAAAAAAAGAGAAAAGAAAGAGCGACAAAAAAAAAAAAAGGAGTAAATAAAAAATCCACGTGGTCGGGATTTAAAACATTTCCCCCTCATTTGACGGTTTGGTTTGGGTCTAAGAAAATAACTGGTAAAACTGACTGAATTTTGAATCCAGCTTGGGGAATGTAGACAATCAAGCACACACACATCAAAGGCGAGACAAAAGTGTATTTTTATTTCAAAGAAAAACAGTTTATCAATTAAACAGAATTTAGTTTCCACCCGAAATAAAAGTAAAAGTAAGATCAACCATTTTTTACAATAGAGAAGAATAGGATATCAAAAGAAAAGTAGTTGTATATATATATATATATGATATATATATATAAAAGGGATTGATAAAAGCATAAAAAAATGTATATGAATACTGTACTAGTGAGGATGTAGCATTAAAGTGAAGTAAAAAAAAAAATATAAAAGAAAAATGGAAGGTCATACATAAGGGTAAAAGGCTAAAAGACAGTAAAAAATAAAGATGGTTGTAAAAAAGAAAAAGAAAAATAGTAGTAATAAAGAAAAAAAAGGTAAATAATCGGAATAATGGACTATATGAAGCTTTGGACGTAATTGGAAAAATGCTGATTTTCGGATGACTGATGATGGTCACTAGTGGAAGAAGAAGGTGAAGGAGATGATGATAGCAGTGCTGAATCTGATGCTGATGAATTTATAGGCTGTTGTGGCGACTGTCTTTGTTGTTGTTGTTGTTGTTTATCCAATTTGATTGCACTATTGCTGCTGTGTCGATGAATACGAATATGCTGATTGAGGTTATCGGATCGAGAGAATCGTTTGTTACAGCTTTGATAAGGACATTCAAATGCTATATATACATAAATGAAACGATACAGTTAGTCTATAAACAAACTACGGGTTTCCTTCCCTTCCATCATCGTCCTCGCTATATATATATATTTAATGGACTTACGTTTTTCCAAGGTATGGATAGATCGGATATGTCTTTTTAAATGTTCAGATCGTTTGAAAACTTTTCCACATCCATCAGACTTGCATACAAACATACGGGCACCATTGCTTGGTATATTGGAAACCCGGCGACCACGAGATCTTGGTGTTTTCTTGGTGTTATGATTTTTCTTTTCGTCATGTATTTGTTCTCGTTTGGTGTTGTGATTTAAAAGAGGCATGCTGGAACGATGATGATGGTGATGGCGGTGGTGATGAGCAGCAGATGAGTGTATAGGGTTTGTACCGGATGGCATGGTGGAAGGTGATTGTATCGTTGAAGTATTGGAAAGTGGAGACATATTGAACATAGAAGAAGGCGGAATAGATACACAGAGATCGTTCATCATTCCTTGTTGTCCTTGATGCATGTGATTATTGTTGCGTTGATGATTGTCCTTGCTATGAGGTGAAACAGGAGTCATGGGTCTTGATGGGTGTTGTCCGAGATTGGAATAACCTTGAATAATACCAGAATTGCTGTTGTTGGAAAAACACTGCTGTTGCTGCTGCGGATGATTTCTAGTTTGTTCAAGAATAGTGTTATGATCAAAGCTATGGTGGCGATGGATGTTGTTATCATAAACATAAGAGGATAAAGGCGCTGCATTATTTCCAAGGTATTGAGCTGTTGCAATAGAATGACGGTGCTGCTGCTGCTGTTGTTGTAAAAAGTGAGGTTCCACTACAGATGGAGTAGGCGAGCAAGTCACGTTGAATGGTTGCATAGATGTAGAAGAAACATCAGCCAATTGCATGTTGGAAGCAGTAGAAGCAGAGGATATACCAGAAATGAGAGTCGCAGGAGAGGTTATATCAGCCGGATGAGGTGTAGTTGAGCCAGAGGCGGGGTGAAGGTGGGTATCGTTTACCAAAAAAGGTCCCAACGTGTTGTTGCTGCTGCTGCCACCATTCATGAGGTTCAGTTGGTCGTTGGTAGGACTGGTGGAAGAGTCACTGCTACTACTTTGAAGGTTCGGGTAGTCATCACTGTCATTGGAAGGTGAGGAAGATGTCAAGGGTAGATAATAAGAATCGTTTTCATACGAGTTGGTTGTTTGACTGGAGAGTAAGTCAGCATAACTAAAACGACGAGCTATTGGTTGAAAATCTTCTTGCTTTGAAGTAGGCGAAGTCAAGTAATAGTCAGCGTTGGTAATTAGTTGATGTTCTTGATCAAGTGAGTTGGGATTGACAAGACGTAACACATTAGTTTGAGGGTCATGAATGAGAGAATCTTGAAATGTTTGTATGCAAGAAGACATTTTGAGATTGAGCGAGAAATTAATTCCTAAATCCTTTCGGTGTTTAAAAAGGGACTGGAGAGCACGTCAAAGTAAAAAAAAAAGTAAAAAGATAAAGAGAAGAAGAAATAAGATGTAAGGAGCACCAACTGTATTTAAATATTTTTTTTTTTAAATATTATTATTATTACTATTTGACTTGAATAGAATATAACATGATTTGGAAAAAAAGAAAAAAGAAATAATATCATTTAGAATGATGTCAAATACTATTGGTCCAATGCAATGAAATCAAATCCACTTACCGAGGGTAAGGAGAGAAGTCAGATTTAGAATGAAAAGATTAAGTCTGTGAGAACCCAAAATGAGACTTAAGAAGCGAGATAGAATATCAATTTAAGAAATAGGATATAGAATTATTTAACTATAGTGGCAATATTCATGCTCTTCATGGTTATAAGGTCATATCATCATTTAATGCGTTTAAAAAAATCAGGGCATAACACGAGCTTAAAAGGGGGAGAAGAAAATGGATATAATACCTAGACTAAAGTTATTACATTGTACCGTATCCTATTATATCATATGTGTCATAGGAAAATGGAAAGCCAAAATAGGCAGCCATCGTCTATCCTTTCTTCACCTCATTCTCTCCCATTTTTTTCTTTTAATTTCACGTTCTTTTTCGATAGTGATAATGCCTTTCTCCTTAAAGGTTCAGTAAAGTTAATTCAATGCAATTTCTAAAATCACAACCTTTTTCTTCGTTATCCGTCATTGAATTAGGGCAAAACTCCTGTATAATCATTCATCATATTGATTTGTCTAGGTCGTTATCATAGTAATAGTGAGGGTTTCTTCTCCCATACCCTTTTTGTTGTATAAAAACGGTATTTTTTGTCTTGACTTTATTTCTTTCATGTTGATCGACTGTAACGTCGATCATCTAACCCTTTTTCTTTTTGAAAGGCCCTGAATTCAATATTCCTTGATTCATGCATTTTTCAAATTCCGCTTTGCCTGTTTAATTCACATCAGCGTACTCTCGGTACTCCCTCTAAACAGAACTCTCCTTTTTTTTTCCCTTTTCACTGGAAACGTCTGTGTATTTCATCTTGTTTATAAAATCATGTGTTGTTGTCCAAGTCTGTTATATGAAGTCCGAGATCATGCTCTTTTTTTTTTTTTTTTTTTTGATGCTGAAGTGATGAAAATGGAAAGAAACTTCCACTCTCTCCTTTTTTTTTCTGGCATGACTTTGTGACAATCCAGTACACGCATTGCCCTAGTTAATTTCCTTTTTACATAAATATACACAATATGATTGCCCGTATTTAGTGATTTACAAAGGAGAATGGAGAGAAATGGTATCGTTTCAGTGGCCCATTCTCATTTGTCACTTTTCGGGATTCTAAAACCGCGAAGCAAAGCACAAGAACTCGTTTTTTTTTTTTTTTTTGTTAATTCACGGAATTTCCTTTATACAGTAATGCTCGGCCGTGTGATTTCACTCTTACAAGGAAACACCATGGCAGGTATCGACGTTAATCTCTATTTTCCTTCCTTTTTTTTTTTTTGTGGGCGGGGGACCGCATTTATGTAGCCTTTTTTGGATGAGAAGGATATTCTCAAGATAATAGTTCACCAAATATAAATATAAATTGTATTATTTTAGCTCAAAATACATGCACTCAGTTTGTGTAAGTTTTTTTTTTTACTACATGAGTATGAATTTTTTAAAACACAAGAATCACCTGATATTCTACTGTCCCATGACATATACAATGCAGTGCAGTACTGAAAACAGTTCATATACGCTGGGAATCTACGATTCCTATGTACTTATACATCCTTCTTCCGAGAAAAAAAGAGAGACATGAAGAATTACTGTTCCTAACCAGTTTAATGGATATATATTTGTTGCTCATCATAACTTTGTAAACATCATGGGGTACATGCTTACTATCTTCTTTTTTTTTTTTTTTCAACGCTCCAACAATGGATCATATTTCCTCATTGATCAATTTTTATACAGGGAAAGATTCAAGTGTTTTTCTTCTTGATAATCATAAGTAGCACGTATCATTCATTTAAACAAAAGACATCGAGGCAAGACAATACAAAAAAGAGGCAAACTGAAATTGATTTTATTGAGACTAAATTTCATATATAAAACAATACAAAGTAAAACAGGTATAAGAAGCGAGGAATGATAGTAAAAAAAAAAAAAGTACATGATACACTGAATAGATGAATAATGGAGGTATAATGGTAAAAAAGAAAATAAACTAGTGGAAATTGAGATGGATACTATATATAAAAAACTACACACCAATAGATCAAGATATAACGTGAGATATCAAGGTTTGTGACGACCCATGGGAGCTTGACCTCCAATACTTCAAATCCATCGTAGAAGAAGCACTGTGCGATGATGGTGGTACTGTTGTCGTTGCACTGATTGAATCGGAAGGTGAAGTTGTTGGTGGTGGTAAGGACCTAGTCATAATATGCTGTTGTGGCTGCCTATGAGAAGGAGTGGCGAGATCGTGAGAATCAGTCCAAGCGTCAGGTTGCATTACTCGTGAAAGCCGATATTTCACCCCAAGATAAGATAGATAATTTGACTTTGGAAATACTCGTACCCGCTTCACCTTGGGAAAGTTGCTGTCCTCAATATCAACAAATGTCCCACCTAGTTGTTGAGATTGTTCAAGTTTGCCTTGGTTGATACCATCAAATGGGACCCATTTTGCATACATAAATACAAGCCATGTAAAGTAAGTAGAGTTCTTTGATTTGATTTGTTGTTGTTGGTGTTGCTTGTGTTGAAGCTCATAGGTTGGTAAAAGACCGTTGTTGTTGTTAGGACTGAAATCAGCAGCTGGAGGTACCGTGGAAATTGAAGTACATTGGCTTCCATTCTGCCGCTGTAAAGCTTGTTCGAAGTGATAAGGGTGATTACGAATATCCTTCTTCATAGTGGGGTATTTGAATTGGATAGATGAAGAGAATAACAAGTTGGGATAAGAAAAAAAAAAGAGAGGGAGAAAAAAAAAAAAAAAAACCAAAAAAAAAAAGACGATCAATGGAATTTTTAAGCAGGTTGTGCAAACAGATGATTTTAGTGTCCGTGCTGTGTGGACACACCAAGTGACCCCAATTCCTTAATTCAAAAAACGCTACTCAAGCAATCGCAAATGATCAAAAAAATCTATATTTGCAATGTTGTTGAAGCTTGATGAATCATAAGCTTAACAGACTTATTATTGTACAGCACTTTTAGTACATGACAGTTTATTTTCTTGCGAGAAAAATCTGAAAAGGTTTACTATAGTATGATATAAATGTCGAACCTTTTGCAGAAAGTGTGCCCAACATACCTTTGTTTCGTTGAATTGGATACCATGCTTCCATTGGGTAGATGATGCAGAAACTAGGCTAATACAGTAATATGAAAGATAATGCCTCTATACTGGAGGTACATACCATATTAGGCGACCGTGGTGCAAAGCTACCAGTTATCAGCGAAACCGTGCCTTTTCTAGCTCGCTTTGATAAAAAGTAAGTGACAGTCCAATGGATACACGTAGTTTGCTCCGGCTGATGGTCGCCTAGTATTCGTATTGATGCGGACGGCGTAAATGCCAGCAGAGTTTTATTTTCAGCACATTGTCATGCTCTATGTATGATACACAGTGTCCAGGCTATAATAGTTTCTAATTTGGCACGTTTTGTACAAGCATATTTTCCAGTCGAAACTTGTGCCAAACAAGCTCTTAAACTTGGTGTATTGTCATCCCTGCAAGGATTAGCGGATCATCATTTACAAATGGTAGTGAAATTACGTATATAGAGGTCCCCGCCCCATACATTTGTCGCATAACGAAACTCCGATTTGAATCTTTTCGATTTTTTTTTTTTTTTTTTTTTTTTTTTGGTTGCTCTTTCAATTTTTTTTTTCAAAACAAAAAATATACACAAACGAACAACCTATAATGGAAAAAGGTAAGGCATAAAAAGACACATATAAGCCGCTGGCTTTATGACTGAAAAGGATGTTTTGATTTTTTCAAGTCCTCTTTCATAGATATTGATATGTTCTTGGGAAGCAACAGTACTCATCGTTTTATTATGTAGCACAACAATTGACCGAAGAAGAAAATGAAAAACTAATCAATGAAGAATACAAGACCTGGAAAAAGAACTCGCCTTTTCTCTATGATCTCGTCATCACACACGCACTGAAATGGCCAAGTTTGACGTGTCAATGGCTCCCTGTTGTTGAAAGGTAAGTTCAAACAATTACAACGCGGGGATGAACTGTTATTTTTATGTCTTATATTCCTGACTTCTTTTGCAGTGTTCCTGATAAAGGGTACAAAATTCAGCAACTTCTATTGGGAACCCATACCAATGATGAAGATCCAAACTATCTCCAAATTGCGTCTGTAAGGTCACCTGAGAATTTGGATGTGAAGAAATACGAAAAGACAGTCCAAGGTAACAACAGCAAACCAAACTTATCATACAAACAATGGATTATTGACGTGTATATCTCAATGTTTTTTTTTTTTTATTGTGTTTAGAAATGAAACCAAAGGAAACACATATCAAGATTACTCAACGGATTCTGCATGAAGGGGAGGTCAACCGTGCGCGCTACCAGTTTGAACACCCAAATATTGTGGCCACAAAATCAAGAACTGGTGATGTTTTCCTATTCGATTGCTCTACTTATGATGCACATCCTGCTCAAGGTGAAAAATTCAACCCTACTTTGCGATTAAAGGGTCATGAAAAGGAAGGGTAAGAAGAAGAAGAAAAAAAGGGGGAGGCGACACGCGCTACTAAAGGGTCTTACTCTGAACATCTATAAATTGACACACATTTCTGATGTTGTTTAGATACGGATTGGCATGGAATCCTCATTCATCCAAAACAAATCACTTGATTAGTGCCGGATTCGACTCTCTGATATGCGAATGGGACATCAATGGAACATCTCAAGATAACAAGGAATTACAACCACTACGAACCTATAAAGGACACACTGCTGGGGTTGAGGTAATAATTAAAAATTGTTGGGAAGAGAGAGATAGAAAGTATGGCATGACTAAGCGTTGTTTTACAATAATAGGATGTCGCTTGGCACACTCAATATGATCATTTATTTGCCTCTGTTGGTGATGACAAACGCTTGATGATGTAAATAGGACACAATGATTTACAGCAAAGGAAAAAACACTTCCACTCACTTTTTTTTTTTTTACTGTAGTTGGGATACACGAAAGAATGGTAAAGAAAACCCTGTACATAATATATTGGCCCATGATGCAGAAGTCAATTGTGTTGCCTTTGCCCCCCAAAGTGAATGGACTCTTGCTACAGGATCTGGGGATCGGGTAAGTGTGTGAATGAATATGATCAGTCGTATTGTAGCTTAATACATTTATATATGGAATGAACATTTAGACGGCGGTTTTGTGGGATTTGCGTAATCTTAGTGAAAAGATTCATACATTGGTTAGTCATCAATCAGAAATTCTTCAACTCTCCTGGTCTCCTCATCATGAAACTATTTTGGCTACTGCAAGTAACGATCGAAGGATTCTTGTGTGGGATATTGCGAAGATAGGTCAAGAGCAATCAGTGGAAGATGCTGAAGATGGCCCATCTGAACTTATGGTAAAGCTAGTGGGACTTGAGATGTTATGGGGGATAAGGAATCTAATGATGTATTCTCTCTTTTTTTTTTTTTTTTTTTTTTTTTTGTAAAGTTCATGCATGGCGGTCATACAAACAAAATTTCTGACTTTGGTTGGAATCCTTCTCAACCCTGGAACCTGGCTAGCACTGCGGAAGACAATATTGTTCAAGTGTGGGAAATGGTAGGTTATATTCTTAATAGATTCGAGATGGACTAATAAATTTTATTTTTATTTTTGTAGGCAAGCCATATTCATGTCGGAAGTGCATTTCCTCCTGATCAATTGGAAGACAAGATGGAAGAATGACTGCAATCAAGAAATTTTTGGTTTTAGAAAAATTTTTAGTTTCCCTTTTTGTCCATAAATGACTGTGAATTAGATTAGTTAAATCTCCCCTCCCTTCCCCGCTCCCATTTATTTTATATCGCTCTTTATCTCAATTGTCTTTGTTTTATATACACATATACTCAATTATACAATAAAAAACCTGATATGTGTGATTTGAATTGGTGTCCGTTTTGTGATAAAGCAATTGATCCTCAATGTGTATGATATATGTGATATAATGATGATTTGTGGAATGAATAAGAAAAAGACCGGCAGAGCATTTGCTTGGATTACGTGTAACTGGTATTAATTTATGCTGTCTCTTCATATAATAGACTTCGTTGTATTGTTCAGAGCATTGCAAGCATCAGGATTCAGCTAAGTGTGATATGTTATCAAGCAGCACAGTTTCGAATGGACACTTTCAAACGGCACCACGAAACACAGCTTATCATTGTAGAAACTGGATGTATGTTGGCGAAAATCGACACTCAAAACAATTGCAGCAAAGCTTCTCACTATGCCCTCAGCGACAATCAAAACCTTTACACCAACCTCAGCATAACCATCACCATTATCTTCAGTACCAATCGCAAATAAAATAGTTCATAGTTCATATTTTTTTCATGTGATATGCTCATTTTACCGTTTATACCATTCATCGAGATAATAAAATCGAACCTTGTACTGAAATTTCTCATCAGTCCCTCCTTTACCGTGTTGTGTTAATGCAAACTAGAGTTATTTGAAAAATGCTACTTATGACGGGGTAGGAACAGTGTTGGTCATGATGAGGTGGACTCAGATATAAGGTATCATAGACTGGTGCGATAGATTCCCGATGTGAGATGACCTATTGACTTTTTTGGAACCTTTACTACTATCCCCTCCCTCCCCCCTTTTTTTTTGGTGAGATGGTGATAGAAGCAACTCGAATAATACTCCTCTTATTCGCTGGGAGTGTGGGTTTTGATGGGACGGTATTAGATGACTCCATCATTTGCGAAAAAAGCATGATGAATCGTGCCAACATTCACACTCCGCACATTTTTTCCTTTTTCCTTCTTCATTAAAGCTTCAATGCAGTGATGGTGTTCTTGGGTTAGGATTAGAACTTGAATCAGGGGCATTTTGAAAATGCAATACAAACACCATAGGGAAACCCTTTCATTTTGGATTCGTGATTTGATACTGCCGTTAGATTAGCTTCATCTTAGAGAGTAATGTCATGGAACCGTCTTGAGTTTAGTTTTTTGTCATTGTGTCATAGTTTGTATCTACATATGAATAAAATATGTTTGTTTCGTTTTATAATCGGTCTCTCTGTTATACGTTCAAATCATATGCTTTGTCGATTATGTACATGTGTGTTGAATAAAAAAAAAAATAGATACGTGTTTGTGTGAGAGAAAAGCCACTACAGAGCAATTTGTTGTTGTCCTCTCTGGGTTTTGCACTTTGATGCGTTAAATATACTAGTAATGATGAGGATAGTATGTTTTTGTGTAGCCACAGCTTATTATCAACTCATTTCTTGCAAAAAAAACGGTGCCCATTCCAAAAAATTGACCTTTCAAATCGGCCTATATCAATTTGGAAATATTGGGAATACGTTGTAGACCATTTTTTTTTCTACCAGGGACTTTTTTTTGCGCCCAAGTTTAACATATAATTTCTAAAAAAAAAAAAATAGTGAAAGTGGGTTTTTTAAGGAATTGCTTTGATGGAAGGCAAACAATGAGCTGCTATGTCGCAAAGAATAAAGCGGGCTGAAAGAATAGCAATGGCTTGCAGATATTATGCCCGTATAGGTGACGATTTCCTTGAGAAAAATTTACACTGTTTGGCTTGCCAAAGAGAGGCACATGTGAAAGGCCTGTCTATCTAAAAGACTTCTCTATAAAGTCCTCCATTTTTATCAGTATAAGTCAATGAATATATTTCTGTGGTTGCTATCTCTGAATTATGCACCGAAATTTTTTCATTAAATATCCCCAGTGACATCATGACCACAAAAATGTTTGTTCCTGAAAAGGAAGTAATAGAACGAGTATAGGAAACATGATAGAGGGGTTTGAATCATCTGTGTAGACAAGGTTAGGACAGACTATCAGTGTTAGGTATATAAAGTACAGCACGGTACAATTTACAGCAGATAAAGTCACAGAAGGTACTATATACAAGATGAATTTATTTTTAATTGATGCTCCTTGGGCCTTCGTCGGTCAAAGTTCATGGGACTGTCAGTTCAGGTGGAATTTTTGTGGATGATAAGAAAAATCCAGTCAACACGACAAAAATCACCCTGTAACAAAATGAAGGTATTGATTTATAAACAAAGTCCCTTTTTTCTTGTACCATCATAAAGGGGCTGAAAAAAGATGTCTTGTATAGTGTTGATCGATATCTGCCAAAAAAGCCAGTTCTTCCCGTGAAAAGATCCCCAATGCAAAAACAATCAATTTTGGAGTCCGAAACACGTTTAATTTTTTTTTGAAAGGGAGACTTTTTCCACTCCTTTCCCCCCCACCCCCTCTCTGCCTCTGCCCTCCTTCCCCTCAAATGCTTTTCCTTCACAATCTTTACTGTACCCTCCAACATCATCATTTATTATACTCATTGTCAACAAGGTACTTAGATTAATACATATATCGACATTTATATGCTTCAACAACCTACACATACAGTGCAAAATGTCACCACTTCAATCAACAATTCCTTACTGTTCAACAACACCATAGAAATATATCCCTCTACTTACTTCAAAAATGCTGTATCTGGTGCATATGGGGATACAATGAAGCAAATGACATTCCACGATTACTATTACAACTTTACTTTTACTCTGGCACGAAAAAATGATACTGTTTACGTTTCCCCCCTTCAAACACAGGGGCTGACTGAACTCAAGATTGGAGTGCTTTTGCCTTTCCATCAACATGACAACGATTGGACCAAAATGATTACGCTCAGGTAAGGTAAAAGGAAATAATACCAGACTTGATATTTAATGGAAAGTCTCACACTAAAATTGTATGTTGTCTATCATAGTGGGGTCTCTGCTCTTCGGATGGCTGTAGCTGAAATCAATACATTGGGTTTGATACCTGGGGCATATATTACTTTGGTCGAGCGTGATTCTTATCCTAAAGAAGTCTCAGGCCAAGCAGCTATTACTCAGGCGGTCTATTCCACGATCGCACTGATGCACGAAGGCGTCATCGCAGTCATTGGTGATATTTCTTCTTCCTGGACTGCACTCTCTGCTTTATTGACAAGTACTCTTCAAATACCGCAATGTTCTTTCTCCGCAGCAGCAAGTAAGTGAAACGAATATACTCAAATCCTCTGAAAAAACGATGCGTATCGGTATGTCATTATTAACGCTATCTTTATTATCACATTTAGCCGCATTGTCCGATAAAAGCCAATATGGATACTTTTTTCGTACCATTCCAACTGATTTGATGTATACGGATGCTGTGCTGACTTTTGTTACTAGTCAAGGCTGGCCTACTATTGGTGTACTTTTCTCTGGTGACAATTTTGGAAAACAATGTAAGATATCAGAAGATTTACTATGTGATCCACCTACCTATTCTTACATCTTTCTCTATCGTTTTGTTAAAGTGTCAAAAGATATAATCATGAAGGCTCACAATCACAATATTGTAATCAAGGGATATCAACCATTTTTTGATCACGGAACTACAAGCGACATACAATTATCTGTGGACAGATTGATGGCGACTGGGGCTCGGGTGATATTTGTGGCAGCTCTGGATGACGCTCCTTTAGCCGCATTGACTGTGGCAGCACAAAGAAATTACATCAACAAAGATACAGTTTGGTTAACCATCGGAGTGGATTCAAATTTATTACAGCAATCTGTCAACACATACAACAATATCCTTTCATTACGCGCACAAGGAAATGATATAAATGCGGATAACATTAGCTACGACAACAAAAGCTCAACATCATCGACACAAATAGATCATTTAGTCTATGCTGCCAAGACATCTCAAAATCTCACGCTCATTCAATACAACTCTACATTTTCTGGTGGTGTTTTTGCTTTTAAATCTATGATATCTCTCCCTGGCTATGCTCCTTTTGACCACTTTCTTCAAAAGTGGGCTTCATTAGATCCGGCGCTGTAAGCTAAATCATAGCAAAAAAAAAAAAAAAAAAAAAAAAATTAGTGTTACTAATATTATTTGCTTATTTCATCTTTTAGATATCCCTACGGCGGACAAAGGAATATTAGTGGCAACGAAGGGTAAAAGAAAAGAAAATATTACTATCATAACTCTTATCATCATTACTAAATCATTTTATGTATTAGATACGCATATTCTTGTATGATGAACTTAGCAGCAGGTTTCACCAGCATCCTCAAAAACTCTACAAACATTACCAGTACCTTAAATCAATTGACAGGCCGGGAAGTTGGCACCCAGCTATCTCCTTCAACGTTTAACACAAGTTACACTGGGCCTGGTGGTCCAATCATTTTGGATCAAAACGGCGATATGGCCAGTGGGTAAAATTGAATCTTCCTTTTTTTTTTTTTTTTTTTTGTCGATCTCATATTAACATTAATCATGTTTTTAGGAACTACCTGATTTACAATACTCAAAATGGAGTGAATGTTGAAATTGGAAATATTATTGCTGGTGATTTGAAACTCACCTCTTCACCAATATACCAGGATGGTACAACAAACGTAAGTCATTCGCTTTTATTGACATGGTGATATTTATCGACTTCTATAGTTAGACCTCTTACATGGTTCTTTTTTTACTTTTTTTTATTAGAACAGATTCCAGCAGGTGTGCCTCCGAAAGTCTATCTGAACCCAGGTTATTCAAGCCCGTTGTCTATTATTTTAGTCACTGTCTCGGCTATTGGGACTCTTCTTACTGTACTTAGTATATTCCTTGTTTTTGCATATCGAAAACGGGACGTCTTCAGAACATCAAAGTAATAACATGAATTATACGTCAACAGAAACGCGTTGAATTGCCATGTTATGTGTCTCATTCCTACTTTTTTTTTTTAGTCCACTCTTTTGTATACTGGAATTATTAGGATTTCTTTTATGTTATGTCTCTGCCTTCTTTTTTGCCGGCGATCGATCAAGATTAACCTGCATTGTCGTTCCTGTGACATTCAATCTGGGCTACTCTTTGGTCATGGGGTATGATACTGTATTGTTATAACTATTATCATCGAAAATATATGAATGAAGGAACTGACATACTTGTATTATTATTGATCAACTGGATGACTAGGAACTTTATTGCCAAGAATTACCAAATTTACCATGTTTTCAACAACATGTTTGTTACGCAAACTGTTGTGGGCAATGCACAGTTGGTCAAGGTATCGGGTGGTGTTCTCTTACTGGATATCGTTATACTCTTATTATGGCTCCTCCTTTGTGACCCGCAAACACTCGTAAATCCGGTCTCAAAAAATGCATATTATGTTAGTTGCTCGTATAATGGACCCTCTCATACTGTATTTGTGGCATTACTGACTCTTGTGGCTTTATCTGAATTGGTACTTGCTGTATTTCTGGCATTCAAGACCCAGTATGTTGGAAAAAACTACTCTGACTATACGGAATACAAGCACATTGGAATCTCTATATAGTAAGTTTAACCTGATAATGAATACAGTATTGATTTATAACGAACTGAATATCACTATTTCTGGGGGGTACGTTTTTAGCAATATATTCTTCTCTGCATTGATTGGAGGAATGGTCTTCTTTTTGCCTACAGCTGGATTTTATACACAGCATTATCTTACAGCTTCCTTGATTGTGTGGGCCACCACTTTTTGTCTCTTTACATTGTTTTTACCCAAATTGCTGCACTTGAGGAAATCGTTCCAGGTCATCAACAAAGTATCGGATTGTCCAAAACGACCACGGCAACAACAGCGACTATCTTATTCACCAGCGAGCAGTAAGTCCGAAGGAGCATATCTCAACAGCAAATTCGGCGGATCCTCCTATCAACATCAACAGCACGAGCAAAGTTTCGGCGAACTTCTAAGCATGAATGGCGTTTTGAATGCAGATAGATCTCGCCAAAATTCATGCCAAACCAACTATCACCATCAACAAAAGCAAAAACAGCAGCAAAAGCAGCATCGCCAATTTCATTATCACATGCAACATCGACAACTTTATTATCAGACTCACAACAATATAGATCCCCTCTTTTCAAAATCGACCAGAAAACGAGATCGAAAAAATGGCTTTGTAGTGGATGCCTACGAAGCTCTGGTGCCGATGCGATTTATTCTGAAAACTATTCCCTGGCTATCGTCTTGGGACATGATGCAAATGGTACTGATGCCTGAAATTTCCTATTTTAGTTATTTTGCCGTAAGCCAATAATAAAGAAAAGCTCAATGTTTTAAATGACTTTCTACTGACTTTTTTTGTATTTTATAGGAACGCACAGCAAAAGGTGATGTTTTTGGTTACTCTCATGCATCAGTTATTTGCGCATCAAATGAAACGTTTATACTCAAGATCCACGGGTTGCGATTTTATGACATATTGATCCAGATGGCGAATCAAGAAGATTTATTAGATTGGTGTAAATGGTTTAACAGCAAGCCATCGCTAATCCTTCCGCAGTCCAATGAACGCCAAGAACAAAAAAACAGCAACCAGCACGCCCCTTTCAATGGCACCAAAGCAGGATGCGACGCCATTCACAAAACAGCACAACATCGATTACCTCAGAAATCAACGACGTTAGACTCCGGGATAACTACTCGCCATTTATTAGCAGACGAAACGGATGACGAATTCGACGTTTTCGGTGAACAACGTCGGGAAAGTTGCTTCACTCTGGATACATTAGGATGTGACGAGATATCACCATGGATAAAAGCAAGTCACTCGGTAATGGGTGGAGACCACAAGAAAGGAACAATGGACATACCACCTCTTCCAATTGACGCATCGATAAAACCACCTTGGAATGTAGATACACCATCACCAACGATAAACGACAACCAGACACTCTCACGAAAAGCCTCATCCTACTTTACTGGTATATTTACATCATCTTCTGCTGCCGTTGCCTCCGCCTCTGATTTGAATACCCCTGATTCTGATACCCGAACTATTGTTGACTCTCCTACCACCATGGACGATGATGTTATTATGATGCGTGATTTGTAGCATAGAATATATATTTTATTGAAGCAAGTATTATTCATTTCTTTAGTTATAGATTTAGTCTCTCATTAGCCTCATTTTGAAGATGATTAAATTATACTCGCCTTTTTTTTTTTTTTTTTTGACCTCAATAAAAATCTGACGCCTCGTTGGCGCTTTTGCAAAATCAAGTTTTAAGCGATAGCAAAAATGATCAGAGGAACTAAGGGAAGGGGATATTAGTTGTTGACTATTTTAGGCTAAACCCAGTTTTGGTTGATAGTGATAAGAAGATGGTTGTTTTTGATTTTAGAGGCGTAAAGTAGGAGAACAAGGGGCTAAGGACTAGGGGATTGGTTGAAGCCCGTCATGTCTTTAAAAAAATAAGGGGGAAGTAAGGGAAATGCGCTGACGCCTCACCCGGACAAGCTACTATCCCATTCATAAAACTCATTTTCCTATTGACGGGGGAAGAGAGATACCATGTATTTACGGTGACATGGACAGCATGTTGACAGTGCTATGCTTTGATATACCACTTATATAAATAAGCGAGTGATGGATCAAAAAAAAAAAAAAACGGGCCATGCTAATAAGGCATGATAAACCTGCAAAAAGACATGTTTGGTTTTCATTCCTTTCGCCAGGATTTATTTGTTGAGGCGCTGACTCTATTTTACATTAATACTTTGTAAACTTTATTCTAACGCCTTCCACAAAAAAAAAAAAAAAAAAAAAAAAAAAAAAAAAAAAAAAAAAAAAAAAAAGCATGCACATCAAATCATAGACATATCGTCAATTGTAGTCATTCATTCATTTTTTAAAAAAAGCCTTTTATATAGAATGGTAACATGTATTCGAATCAACAATGATAATATCACATAAAACAAACTATAACTAATATTAATCATATAAAAAGGAAGGAATCTATTCTAACATTGGGGATGAGAGGAGTGATTGGACAGAGGGTTGGTAAAATGACTGTGATAAAGGAGACCGATATGGCGAGGGAAAAATTGTAGCAACTAATGATCTACAGTTGTTCTTGTCCGAAGATAGCAGTTTGTAAGTCTTTGTATGCGGATTCCAATTCGTCGTTGATGATGATACGATCATAAGCAGAGGGCTCTTGAGCATAGGCCATTTCCGCCTTGGAGGCAGCCAAACGAGCTAACACAGCTTCTTCCTTTTCAGTACCACGTCCTCTTAAACGCTGTTCCAAAATTTCAACATTGGGAGGTTGGACAAAGATGTATTGGGGATTCAAATCAGTGTTCTTGACGGCCTTGACACCTTGCATATCAATATCTAAAATACACACCTTGCCAGCATCAACAACATCCTTCACTGCCTTGATAGAAGTCCCTAAAGACGATCGAGAATGAAGAAAGAAAAACGCCAATGTCAGTTCACTTGATCTCGCACATTCTCTCCTTTTCGACCTTTTCTTTATAGAGGGTACTTACCATACATATTGCCTGAGAAGGTAGCACTTTCAATGAATTTGCCTTCAGCCACTTCACGTTCCATCAGCTCCTTATTGACAAAGTGATAATCGACACCGTTTTCTTCCTTTGGTCGAGGATCGCGAGTGGTATCTATTTAATTGATAATAATAGAGTCAACACCAAATACATTTTGTTCTCATCTTTTTTTTTTTTTTTTTAAACAAAGAGGGTGAGCAAAAAAAAAAAAAAAAGGGGGGGTGGAGAGGCTTACGAGAGATACTGAAACCAAAGGTGCCAGGAAAATCGTTGAATAAGCGTTTCAATAAAGTGGACTTTCCAGAGCCTGAGGGACCAGAGATGACAAAAATTTTAGCGACAGTTTGCATATTATTGATTGCTGTAACGATAACTATTGAAGGAGAAAGAAAAAAGAAAAAGAAAGATCAACATAAAAATCCAAGCCCTCAATAAATTTAGCAACAACTCCGCATGTCAATTTTTTTTTTTTTTGAACCCACCGGATTTTTAAAAAAAAATATTTATGTTTCCAATGTTGTAAAAATGTACACTGATCGAGGAAATGCGTTATATAAATATTAGCATGAATGACTTTGACTGTTGCACACTAAAATAATAAATTATATTATTTTATTCCTTGTAACCACTAAGAACAATATATTTCTTCTTTCAGTGCCATTTTCTGAGTTTACCCCTGAAAAGCTTTGTTTTATTATTATCATGATGATCACAAATTACTCCGCCTTTAGCACCTTTTATGACTTCTTATGTCGTATCTCCACATAGACAATAGATCATCGCACACCCGAATCACTTCCATTTTTCGCTTAAATCCCCTACAATGCTAGTTTTATCTTTAGTGTCATATATATAATCCAACAATAGATAAGCCCGAGTTTTTGTTCTGGCATTATCACCATCTTTTTCCTTAATGCACTCATCTTGGTCATTTTTTGTTAAAAACTAAGATACTCTAAAATTCCCCTTTTTCTTGAGGTCCAATAAACCAAATGCTGAGCATAGCAGTTGAACATTTAAATGAAATAGGGCTACTCGCTGTAGTGTGAAATAGCGAAGGCAGCAAATGAAGCCAAATATCTCCCCTTTTTTATTTACACATTCACTTGTTTTTTCTACATGCACATATGATATATATATATTTCAATACGGAGAAAAAGTATATGACAATGAACATAGTATTGTAAGCAGTTGAGTACATAAAGCTAAGGATAAGTCCTTGTCCTAGAGTATCCTCTAGACTCTGGCGTTCGTTTGACCGAAACCAAAGTAATATTTGTTTTTTGTGGTATCATATAGAGGAGACATCGAGCAACGGCAATATATAGATTTAGTATCAAGCAAACATTTCAGGTCATTCATGATATCATAAAGTATAGTAATACGGGGGGAGTTTCAGAATCTTTAGAATAGAAGAGGGTCTAAAAAGAAAACAGACCCATGATGCTGCACTGTAAAAAAAAAAAAGAGTGAGCTACCATGCCATCATTGTTTATTGGTAACGATTTCTGTCTTAATAATTGAATCGCCGTGCTGATCATGTTCCATGGATGTAAAAAGAAGCAAACATTACAAAGAGCGAGGCTTCCCTTTTGCAGGAAGAAAGCAGCTGTCGAAAACATTTTCAAGTTCCGCACACGTGAATTTTTTTTTCGCTCTTTCTTTTTTTTTTTTTCCGCACTCTCTCTTTTCTTTTTTCTTCACCATTCAACTTTTTTGAAGTTATGTTGGACTTAGATTAGCGTCAGGACTAGTTTAGAAGGGGGTTCAGCCCAGGGATTGCAAGATGCATGGGGAAACCCTTTCATTTTGGATCTAGGATCTGAAGGCACCATGAGTTGGGTTTTTGGAGCCTCCATTAGCTCAGTTTAGTGTTAGTTTGTCCATAGTTTGAATATATATTTAAATAAAATATGTCTCTTTTTACTTGCTTCAATGAAAAATGATTCATTAGTCTTTCTCATGCTGCCCCCAATCTCCAATAGATTCTTACAATGAATCCCGCGCCGTTAGTTTAGTGTAGACCATTACATTACAATAAAATATATTCTTTTATTAACTACCCTTTGGTCCATTAGATAGTAAGAAAAGTCATTAATTTTGTGAGTGTCCTGTCATGCACGTTATTTATAAAGCCCCACAGCAATTACTCATCCTCGCCCGAACTCCCCTACTATTGGTGTACGGTTCTAGGACGTTTAATATCAAATATGGCTTTATTCCCGCTTTACCATTCATATTAACCTACTTAGTCTATACCGATAATATAGCCTTTCCTTTATAAAATATTAAGTCGCCTCCATACTAGATATGCTATATATATCAAGCTCTCATTTTTATTACGTCTGCATTAATAAAAGAGTAAACATAAGTCAGTTGGCGGAAGCGTTAATACATATGCTGGTTTTTTTCCACACACACACGTACACACACAAAGTCCAATAGATGGATCGTTGAACGTCACAATTATGCCACCCTACTTGAAGGACGAGATGCATGGTGGCGTCTGATCCCATCCCATCAAACCCACACTTAAATTTCCACTTCTTCGACCGCCACCAACGTTCAGTAGATCATATTTTAGAAGTGTGAGACTGTTTAAAGTCCCGTAAAAATAACAGAATTGAGACTGTGTCCAATCCTACCACACTTTAGCAGACTTTAAGGTTATACTTAGATCGGCGTTTAATTTTTAGGACGATCGCTACCATTTTCTATAGCAAGCCGCAGAAATGATATCACAAGTTAAAAAAAAAGTTGAAACATATGATGTCGACAAAACAATCGAGCAAGCATACCAGATTAAACCTATGACCGCGGGCTAATATCAGGTGCATGAAAGGAAGGGATGGGATTGCCATATCATTGGATATTTTTATTCATTTACATATGTACTTCTTTAAATAATTTTTCTGAGCATCCCCGCGACATGTATGAAAGCAGAAAGTAGGACAGAAAAACTAGGCTATTGGTCACAACATTTTTTTTTTTTTTTGAGAAAAAAATACGTTTGAGTCGGCGCTCTGTGAATCTAATTTTATTGGTTAAGCTGAGTACACTAACAAAAGCAGGATTAAAAAACATATAAAAACTGGTAGTTTTTTTTTCATCATTTTCCCTCTCCTCACAACCTTTATTGGCATCATCAACATCATTCCACTATTTTACAATGTCACCTTCTAATTCAAGATTTACCGAGCATTTTGATATGACTCCATCATTGACGCAATGCTCCCAATGGTCACCATCCAAATCATCAGTTGCATCTTCCGCGGAATCTCTGTCAAGTAACAATAACAACTCTTCATCAAGTACTCAAGCAGATGACGAAAAACAATCTATCGCAAAACTCAAACGCTTCTTTCGACTTTCCAAAAAGTAATTAACGATGTGACAAAAAATCATCATCCTCCACTATCGTCAATGTACATTATTACCACTATTCATAAAACGGCAATGCCACGACAATTATTACTATTGTATTTTTAAAATATATATATTATTTTGATTATCTTTGTATATAGCTATTAAATTCTACCTCATTATATATCAAATAAAATCTCATTTATCCTCAATTCTAAAAACAAAAAAGTGGGGAAAATTCCAAGTTTTTGAAATGAGGACCAGAGAAGACTGATCAATCATCAGTGGGTATTTCAAAAAATTAAATGTATTCGAAAATTACTTTTCTGCCTCATTCCACGGAACAGGAAATCAGCCCATATTTGTATCATTGACAAATATGGGGAAATGTGATGATTCATATCAAGTGATTACCGAATGGTTTTCTTTCAATGAAACGACCGACATATAATACCTTTATTTTTATTGGATTTAAAGTTTGTTCCTGAATTATCAACACCAATCAAATTTTACCACTCATGCTCTGAGTGTGAATATCCGAGGAACAAGTATGAAGCCTTTTTTCTTTTTTTTCTATCATGCTTTATGGTGGTCGTTTTTTATATATATAGTAACCAGTTAGTCATTGATATCAATAAAAAGATCCAAAATTAATGAATTTGGTCACTCAGGTATATTTCCAGGCAAAACAATTACATGGTTGATGATCTATTATATCATACATAACATTGACTTTTTTTTTTTTTTTTAGATAAAACTCCTCTTCCATGCAATTTCATGCATGGTGATGGCATATTTGCCTTTTGAATTTTTTGATTCACTTAGTCATATCATAAACTCAGAAATGAATCAGCTCCAGATAGCATAACTGTTGCTGTAATGAACAGACGTACCACTATGAACAGTGTGAGCACTAAGTAAGCTTTTAATTGTGTCGACAATTGTCTATTTTAATTAATTGTTCTCTGCACATTATTTCATCACGCGTGAAATGTTTCCATAGCAGATGTCATGCAAAACGATTTTAATTTACAAGTCTACATATCATGAAAATCACTATTGTACCATTTCCATGAGTTTTGTGAAGTAAATTAAGTTCCCGACGTTACTACTTTTAGTTTTCAGTCAACTAAGCACTTCTGCATGAATAGGCTTTATATGCTTAATGATTTTGGGCACAGCTCCTTTTACCCAGTTTTGATTTTTTTTTTTTTTGGAATTTGCATGTCGTACGGAATTTGAATTTGCATCCATTTGAATATTTGAAAATGTCCTTTTTTTTTTGGAACTTTCAATAGCAGATTGGATCAATAGTAGTAAGGGTACTTATAATGGTACTAGGTATGATACGATCCTTGACAGCTAACAACTGATTTTTTTAGGGAATGGTCTGGTAGTCAAGTATACGCTTCCTCTTGTATGTGGTAAGAATTTATGGATGACTGGTATCTACGATAAAGTCCTTCACTAACTGTAGCTCTAAAATTTAACGGCTAATAAATAACAACTTTGTGTAGATTTTGGGCTTTTGTCAGAAACGAAAAACGCCTGGATTGAGTGGACAGGGCAATATTGGCGATGGGATAAGTAGGTTAGAAATTCATAGTTAGTTACACCTACTTGAACTCAAACAAAATAGGTGACGGGGGTAGTAGTAGAAAAAGGTGCAACACTATCAGGATGCTTGGGAAACATGGGTCATGGCAGTCAACAAGGGCAAGAATTCGAATACACCTAAGCCACGTGAACCTTAATGGCACCTTTTGAAGCACGCATACTGGGCAACGGATATACGGCATTTGTGGGTTATAATTGGATGCCAAATGTGGTTGTCAGAATATGAAGGAAATCGTAAGGAAAAATAAGCACTATCGACCTCATGTTTTCATACTGAGACTCACCTCATTTTTTTTTTTTTTTTTTTTTCGGTGAGGGAGAGAAAGAGAGGGAGGGGATTGCTGCTTGCACGTATTACTGTCAGGACATCGATGATTTGCCTTTAGATATGATTTCATTTTCAGGTCAAATTATTAGCTCTTTGCATTTTGCGTTTGAATCGTCTGGGACGATATTCCTACAAATATATCAACAGGTCAATCTGTCCCTCGATCTTTCAATGGTTTATCGTAGTTCATTGTTGCCCTTACTTATTTTATTGTATCTCACTTGGTTATTACGTATCATTTATACCATATCCCCTTCATCAATTTAGGATAGTGAAAAATATATGTACATTTACATATATGATACCCTACGTAATAAAACCCTATTTTATCTTACTTGCTCATTGCTATTCTAGCCGTATTATTGTCATATAGTATCTTCATTTAGACCTCTACTATTTTTAGGACTCTTTTTGCCTTTAAAACCAAATGTAAAGATGTATTAATAAAAATTGATATCGTCATGTCTTTTATATAGTACTTTTAATTTTATTTGTGTCAATCATAGGCATTATTTGCCTCAGTAAATTTGATGTATTTCAGCTTCTATATATGTTAATAATAAGCCCAAGGCTTACCGTGCATATTTTTTTGAATAGCTCGATTTTAACTTGGTATGTGCTGGTGTATGCTTGTCACCTGGTTGAAACATATTGCCTGTCTATCCCACAGTGCAAGGACACAAATTTATAATAGTGCATAACCTCTTATTTACAGTTTTGGTAAAGGGGCATTGAGCTAGACTGACGAAGATAGAGCAAAGTTAATTTCATGCCGCAATAGCCAGGAGACAACCAACGAAATATATATAATGTATATATCGCTGCTTAAAATACCTACGAATATAAAAGTTTAATAATGGTGGCTTTTTATATAGATGTCTCGAGAATATTCTTGCCCGTCAATCAAAGTCACGACACTAAGGTTCTTTTTCGAACACCGAAGAGCACTTCAAAACTTTTAGAACCATTTTTTCTTTCTCTTCTATTCTTTCTTCTTTCTATATTTTTTTGTATACTTATTTAAAAAACATCATGTCTGTCGTGGTAAAGTCAACATTTTCTTGAAAAAAATATGAATACCATGCTTTTACTTACAAATAACCTTATTTATGTACTATTTTCTCGTCTTGACTTATCTCTTGGGAATTATAGGGTATTGATTTAGGTAACCTCCAATCTGTCATCTCCGTTGCCAGAAACCGTGGTATCGATGTTATCTGTAACGAAGTTTCTAACCGTGCTACTCCGTAAGTCAAATTTACTACCTTTATTAAAGGACGAAATTTGGAATATGTTGTGGGTGACTCTAAACGAATGACTGACGTCCTACCTTTTTTTTTGTTTTAAAAATAAAAAACTAGTTCCCTCGTATCTTTCGGTAGCCGACAACGTTACCTTGGAGAAGCTGCCAAAACCCAAGAAGTCAGCAACTTTAAGAATACTGTTGGTAGCTTGAAGCGCCTTGCTGGTCGTACCCTCTCTGATCCCGATCTCCAAGAATATGAAAAGAAGTTCATTGCTGGTGAACTTGTTGACGTCAATGGTCAAGTTGGTGTTAAGGTAAACATATTACACAGCAGTGGGGAATACAGCACGTTACGAAGGGGAACGAATAGCTGGAAATATGAAAGTAGTAGAGGTATTGGGAGCATGTGCACTAATACTTCGTTTTCTTTTTAGGTCAACTATCTTGGTGAACCTCAATCTTTCTCCAACGTCCAATTGATTGCCATGTACTTGTCCAAGCTCAAGGATATCACCGCCAATGAAATCACCGCTCCTGTGTCTGACTGTGTGATTACTGTCCCTGGTTGGTTCACTGAAGTTCAACGTCGTGCCGTCATCAGTGCTGCTGAAATTGCTGGATTGAACTGTTTGCGTTTGGTAAATGACTTGACTGCCGCCGCTCTCGGTTACGGTATCACCAAGACTGATTTGCCCGAAGACAAGCCTCGCAATGTTGCCTTTGTGGATGTTGGTCACTCTGATTACTCTGTCTCCGTGGTATCCTTCACCAAGGGTCAACTGACTGTCCGCGGCTCTGCCTTTGATAAGCACTTTGGTGGTCGTAACTTCGATACCGTCATTGCTGACCATCTTGCTGCTGAATTCAAGGAAAAGTTCAAGATCGATGTGTACACCAATCAAAAGGCCCTCCTCCGTCTTATGGTCGCTGCTGAACGTTGCAAGAAGGTTTTGTCTGCCAACCCTCAAGCCGCTGTCAACATTGAATCTATTATGGATGATCGTGATGTGCAAACCATTGTCAACCGTACCGATTTCGAAGAATGGGCTGCTCCCTTGTTCACTCGCACTGAAGATACTTTACGCAAGGCTTTGGAAAATGCCGGTATGACTATCGATGATATTGATGCCGTTGAAATGGTCGGTGGTTCCACTCGTATCCCCGCTATCAAGACTACTATCTCCAACTTCTTTGGTAAGCCTATCTCTACCACTTTGAACCAGGATGAAGCTGTCTCCCGCGGTGCTGCTCTTCAATGTGCTATGTTGTCTCCTGTCTTTAAGGTGCGTGAATTCCGTGTCAACGATATCTGCAGCCACCCCATCAAGCTCGAATGGACCAAGTCCCCTGAAGATGATGATACCGAAATTGTTGTGTTTGACAATAACAACAACATCCCTTCTACCAAGCTTTTGACTTTCCACCGTAGCGAACCCTTCACTTTGGAAGCCAAATACGCCAACCCTGAAAACTTACCCGTGGTATCAACCCCTGGTTAGGTCAATATACTATCAAGGACGTCAAGCCTGCCTCCAACGGTGAACCTGCTCAAATCAAGGTCAAGGTTAGACTCAATATTCATGGTATCATGTCTGTGGAAAGCGCTCATACTGTGGAAGAAAAGATGGTGGAAGAAGAAGTGACCAACAAAGATGGTGAAAAGGAAACCAAGAAGACAAAGAAGCTCGTCAAGACTGCCGACCTCACCGTGGTCTCCGGTAATACCAGCGTGCCTCGCAACTTTGTGGAACAATATGCTGAAAAGGAAAGTCAAATGGTTGCCTCTGACAAGCTCATCATGGCCACCGAAGCTGCCAAAAACTCCCTTGAAGAATATGGCTACGACATGCGCGACAAGGTGACTGGACCTCTTAGCGAATACATTGATGCTGCTATCAAGGATAAATTCGTTGAAGACTTGAACACCGTGGTGGACTGGATCTATGATGAAGGTGATGACCAACCCAAGTCTGTGTACGTGGAAAAGCTCGATGCCCTCAAGGCCATCGGTACCCCTGTCGTGGAACGCTTCCGTGAAGCCGAAGAACGTCCCCGTGCCGCCAACTCCCTCCGTGAAGCTATTCAACGTGTGACCCAAGAAGCCATGAGCGGTGATGACAAGTACTCTCATATCCCTCCTCAAGAAAAGCAAGATATTGTGGATCGTTGTGATCGTGCCCGCCGCTGGTTGGATGAACAATTGTCTAAACAAGAAAAGGTGCCCAAGTGTGAAACTCCCATCTTGTTCGCTCGCGATATCGCCAAGGAAGAAGAAGCTGTGGTTGCTTTTGCTACTCCCATCTTGAACAAGCCCAAGCCTGTCCCCAAGCCCGCCACTGAAGAATCTACCGACTCCCCCATGGCTGATAATGAAGAAAAGAAGGAAGACGACAAGGAAGAAAAGAAGGACGAAATGGATATTGATTAGATTATTAAGTATACATGCATTGTTTTTTAGTTTTAGTTTTTGCTTATTATTAGTGTCCACTTTTTTTATACATATACAATATTTACATATACTTCTCTTCACTTTTCCCCTCTCCACCAATTACTCATTGTTTTTTTTTCTTTTACAAATATCATTTGATCAAATCTTCAATTGTCTAATAAACGTCTCAATTATATTGAATGTTATGTTTGTTATTCTGCCTTGTTTTTTACATTGCCAATTTTGTTGACTGTAATAGTGTTGCTAGTAGTGTTTCTATGATTATATAGTCGCCCAATGGTCTCGGTTTTATTTTTTCATTCATACATATGTACTCAGAATTAGAATAATTAATCACGCCTACCAATATACATACCCTATTCCATTTATTCAACTTACAGTACCTCACACATACATGCTCTCCTTTTTATGTAGAAAATTCTGGAATTTAATGGTGTGATCTATTGGAGGAAGCGTGAGGGAGAATAAAGTCAGGTTTAAAAAAATGGTCAACGCTAGTCAAAATTGACATTTGTAAAATGGGAGCTAATATAATTATATAGACATAAGAATGACTGAAAGGAAATCTGTTATACAAGCACAGCAACGGCCAGTCGTAATAAAAAGGATCTATTGCACAGACACGAGGAAAACAAATAGGACATTTTTCATTGAAACAAGTAAAAGGGACATATTTATTCAGTTGTTGACACAAGTTATGAGACAGTAGCATAAACTAAACTAATGAGGACTCTAATAAGCCAACTAATGGTGGTTCCAAATCCTGAATCCAAATGAAAGGGGTTCCCCATGCATCTTGTAATCCCTGTCCTGGAAACCCTTCTAAACTAGTCCTAGCACTTATCTAAGTCCAACATAACCTCAGAGAAGTTGATTGGTGAAGAAAAATAATGGGACAAAAAGAATGGAAAGAAAGAGAGTGCGAAAAAGAAATTACAAATTGGGAGTAAATAAAAAATTTCACGTGGGCGGCATTTAAAGTACATTTTGGGTCACTCACCAGCGATTCTTTTTCGGTGCGTACAAAAAAACGAAGCCAGTCTTTTTTCATGTCGTTTATTCACATCAATCATACCGTACTGCTGATGAACAAATGAGGATATGGTGGTTGGAGCGCGCTGAACGGTATTTAGTTTAGCCGCGTAACACTTTTTTTAATACTCAAAACAAAAACCAATCACGAAGCTTGCCTCCCATCTTATTTTTTATTACGAGGTTAAATATTTTATTGTAAAGAAGAAAAAAAGAAGCATCCTTAATATATTCCGTGAGAGATAAAATATTTGTGGTTCTTGCTGAACTGCACCATGTTTTAACACAATGATTTGTCTCATCCCCAAACTTCAGGTAATAAATAGTATTGCCTTTTTCCTCCGCACGTCATCTTCCCGTCCAAGACTTAAGATTGTTTCATGATAAGCTCTTCCTTTCAAAGCAATACATAGCTCCAAGTAGAATCCCATACACAGCTTCCATTGCTTTTTTCTCCTCTCCAATGCAGTTCCCAGTCTACCTCATGTCGTTCTCCCACTTCGTAGACTTCTGCTGGTAGATTAATTAACCGATACATAAATCATGATACAAACTACAAAATGTAATGAGACCGTAAGCTACGAAAAAGGTTTTACTCTGTAGCTGAAGGTCATGTACTGTACTATATAGACAAAGCTTTAAACCTAAAAAATACCACAACAAAATATAATCCCCTTTAGGTAAAATAAAAAGATATTTCCCTGAAACGCCAGTGCTACAGAGTCCCTGATAAATTCAATAGTTAAGGTAATATACATATTTTTATTAGTAAATGTGTGATTGATTGAAGAGGAAGGGGAGAATATATGAATGATATATATATATATATATATATATATAATGTGGATGATGAGTACAAATAATAAAAAAATCTAAGTAGAGAGTATATGATGCTAATCTATTCAGAGTCGTCTTCCATGTCGTCTGAGTCCATTGCTTCCAATTCCATATCCAGGTCTTCGTCGTCGTTATTGTCACTATCATCAGATTCTTCATATTCTCGAAGGACTTCCTTCGCCTTGATTCTTGTTGTTTTGTTTAAAGCGTCAGTTGATAATACAACGATAGGTCGCATGAGGGCTTCCATAGGCACACTAAGTTCTTCGTCGTCATCATCTTCGTTGTTGTTCGATGCTGCATCCATCACCTTTTCTAATTCTTCAAAATACACTTCCATGATATGATATACAATAGCATCGGGCTTGGTACGATCCGTAGGACTAATATAAATTCACAAGCATATAATATGATCAGCGACTTTTCCCATCCCTTATTCTTATTCTAGTGTATTTCTTACTGTAAGGGTCCTTCAAGAAGGCAATTTGTGTATGCTTCAACTTTTTCTTCATTCCATTGATTATCAGCCAACCAGCTAAAGGAGTAAAAAACCACCCTTCTGAATAGGAGCAAGTACTTATCCAATCTATAATGAAGAAGAGTAAGTGACCAATCGCGTTATTTTATCTGTGTTTCCTTCGCCTATCTTTTACCGAATTCTATCCAGACCATGCCATTCAGCACAGTGAACTTTCCAAAAGGCAACGATAAAAGGTATCACATTGTTTTCTGGCACATCCAAGATTAGCGCACCGAGATCGTTTGCCAAAGCTTGCTGTACCAGAGGTTTATCCGACATCCAAAAGCAATAAAACAATCCTTTCCATAGCTTGAACAATTCTGCTTCAGATAATGAGCCACCAGCCGCAGACAAATATTTTCTTAAAGACCGAACCGCTTTATCTCTGTTCTTCTTTTCTATTTGACACCCGAGAAATAAATGAATGACAAGCTTCGATATTTGGTTTGACTACTTTCTATTTTATTTTTTACCATTTGCAGCCAATTCTTTCCCGAAAGGAAGGTAAATTTGATCGTTTGTAGCCATAATGATCGATGCGCAATAAAAAGGGATAGAAAGAAAAAAAAAGTGTAAAATTCCTGCTTTTTTTTTTTTTTTAATGAGCCGAGATCATGGAGCTGACCCAAGCCACAGAATAGTGTCAACATTTAAAACTCCGGATACTGCCCCTATCACTGAAAACAATAAGGAAAAACAAGACAGGTTGAATTTTTTTATTTTTGTTTTCTTCACATATAATGTTTGGACCTTTTCGCCCTTCTTTGGTTGCCCAAGGTGGTTTGCTTTGGTAAGTAACATCTAAGACTGGACGTTTATATATATATATATATATATTTAAACTATAAACTAACCGAAAGAGCGTTTTTACATATATACACATATAGGAAAAACCCTTTCCGCATGTCAGCAACACGTAAAGCCAACGTACGAAAGCGATTACGGGATGTCGATCAAGTGGTTGCTGCTGTAGAAGCGTCAGGAGTTCGTTGCAAGGCCCTGGACGAAGCTTTAACTCTTCCCAAAGAATCTGAAATGCAAGCTCGTGACAAGTACACCGTCTTCAGTCGATATGGTTTACATCACCGCAAGTCTCTCCATAAGGTCCCTAAATTCACCAAGAAAACCCAACGTACAAGTCCTCCCGGTTTCTAGCTTAGCTTACTTATTTCTTACTTCCTCTATTTTATTTTTCACCTATCCCCTCTCTAACTACATACAAATCCATCTCACTTTAGCCATACAATCTTCTCTTTTGTTCTTTGTACATATAGACCTTTTTATTAGTTAGTCATGATTCAAACACATTAATAAAAAATGTCCTTTATTATCAACTATGAGTCTTATCAGCTTTTTTGATTTGTACAAATCATTTTTTATATCATCATTCAAAATCCATCACAGTTCCCCTCCAAAACCACCAACTTTTTTATTTGTAAAAATATCGAAAAGAATCATATAACTATCACTAATAAAAACTAAATAAAAATACATCTATGGCTATTCACTATTCCTAACTAACTACCCCTACTTCTTGCCCTTTTTCTTGTTGCTTTTGTCGGAGGAGGCATGTTGTTGATGGTTCACATAGCCACAATCTTCCAAAGCCTTTCTCGCACAATTATTGATGTCCTTAAACCGATCCGCACCCAATTGAATTCCACCATACCATCGACTGACCACGACAACTACATCCTTGACATCAAGAATTTGTAATAAATGCATCAAGCGACCTAAATGTATCGATAAATAGAGGAATGAGATTCAAAAGAGTCCAGTATCGTCGCGCCTAGGTACACACGCACACACATATATATGACTTACCGCCCGCAGCCGTTTCTCCATCATCATCATTGTCTTGTAGTATACGATCGCCTGGTAGATTGATCCGCCACGCCATGATATTATGTGTTGCTTTGGCGATTTTCTTGTTTTCCAAGAGAGTTTCCATCACTGATTGAACTTGCTGTGCATCTTTGACATGGGCGACGTGAGCGACAAAGGTGGATTTCCGATCGACGAGAGGTTCGCTGGAGAAGATGGAAGGCACGGCTGACAATGCTGCTGCACCAGACTTGTTGTTTATTGAAGTAGTAGAAGTAAATGCCGTCGCCGAGTCTGGTACATCATCTCTATTGATGTTTGTCTTGTCTTCATCATCATCACTGACATCGTTGTTGTCCTTTTCGTCCGACATGCTAAGTCCAGTTAATGATAAATCCATCGCTGCAGTTGTATCCACTGTATCTTCAATATAGTCCCGCAACCATTGAATCCATTCAAATAACACCACTTGACCAGGTTGGAAGAGATCTTGGAAACCCTGTTGAATTGATTCTACCATTTCTGTAGTGATCTTTTTATTTCCACAATACAAAGACGCCATTTCAAAGACTGGCATGTCGGTTAGAGGGTACGTCGAAGGGAGAAAAAGTCGTAGCACTATAATACGTGGCGATTTGTTGTTGTTGTTGTTGGAAAGACCGTCGTCATCGTCTTGATCGACATTGAGTGTAAGGAGATAGACTGCCTGATCCTCGGTGCTATTGTTGTCATCTTGTTGTAAAATCGAGTCACCATAGATGGCACATACAGCCAACCGTTCTTCTTCTTGTAGCTCCCTGTTCTCTTCAATGGCTCCCATGTTTGGAATAGTTGGTAGATAAGTCAAGTGAGAATTTTTTAAAGTAAAACGGAAGGCGCGTAAAAAGAAGTAATGGCGGTGTTTCAAACCAACCATCCTTGTCATTTTCCATATTATATAAAATTCCTTCAATTATGAGTGCTATGATAAAGATAGTTTTATCTTTTTTTTTTTTTTTTTTTTTTTTTTTTGTCTATAAATTAGAATGACTGATCTATTTGAGTAATAAGTTAGCGAACAGTCCATGGTACAGAATCCCGTCTTACGCGATAATAACTTCAATCTGTTTTGCATACACTGTAAAATGTTTATCAGTTATGAATCAAGGATTGTATTTTGTCCCATCCCTGTCCCACCCCATCCCACTGTTCCAACTGCCATCCTTAGTTATGATGCATGTTCAACATCCTCCCCCCCCAGAAAAAAATTATATGCATAAATATACCGAGTCCTTGTATCTTAGTGGAAGTGGAGATAAAAGAAAATTTGGCACTACCCTTGCATCATCCCAGATCAACAAAATGCTAAAATGGCAAATAAAGATTAACTCATGATACCGCCCAAGCCCTACATCCAAAGTTGAAACTATGTTGATGCCATACGAGCCACATTTCATCATACGATAGATTTCATTATGACAATCAAGATCCCCGATGATAATGCATTTCACAACGATAAACAATAAATGCGACTTAGCGAACAATCATCAAAAGCTTAAATTAGGCATATTGAAAGCATGGATCACATATATATATATATAAAAGGTATCACAAGATATTGGTTTTTATTTTTGGGTGATTGTTTTTCTGAGAAAAAAAAAAAGAGGAATAAAATGGCATTGAAAGGTAAATAAAATAAGCATATACAAATTGAGTTGGAGAAATAAATACTAACAAATAATTTTTTAGGGGGGGGGAGCAAAAAGATAAAAAGGGGGAAAAATATACAACAAGAATGATGACTATGTAAGATATGAAGGGGTAAGGAGAGATATATACAGCTAAGATGAGATAATAAAACTAAAAAAAATAAAAATAAACTACTTTAACCAAGGATGGTTCATGACGTCTTCCAAGGAGTACCTAGCAGCAGGATCAGTTTCAAGACAATGAGAGATTAGATCAGCCAATTCAGGAGAGAAGGAGGCGGGCATATCATATTGACCAGCCAAAATAGACTGTCGCAAACGCACGTCATAATCATCATCAAAAGGTAAACGGCCAGCAAACATAGCATACAGAACCACACCCAAGGACCAAACATCCGTTTTGGGACATGTCAACACATGAGACGCCTTGATTTGTTCCGGAGCACAGTACGCCAAGGATCCACCGACGGCAGTTGAGCTTGTTGTACTGTTGGTGTCACAGGGAGGCGACGATGGTGGTATGTTGTTGGGGTGGGCGACTTTTGTCAGATGGGTAGGTGCCACAGAATGTCGTTGGTACACGGCCAAACCAAAGTCGCATAGCTTGATATTCATATCATCGTCTAGCAAGATATTGTCCAATTTGATATCCTTGTGTACCACATTGCATTTCCGATGAAGATGATCCAACACATTACACAACTGGGAGAAGAGTCGCTTTTTTTCTTGATCGTCCAAAGGTTGGCTGGGTTGAGAAAGCAGACGTTGCAAGAGCGATCCGTTGGCACAGTAATCACAGATAATGTAGGTAGCATAATCGGTTTCCAGTACCTTTTGAATTCGTACCACGTTTTGATGGTCCAAGTTTTCCCAGATTTCCAGTTCACGTTCCAAGGCCATATCACACGAATGTCCCTGCGCTTTTTTCTTGATGATCTTGATCGCCACGGTTTGTCCATTGCTGATACAGTAACCTTTGCGCACAGTGGAGAAGCCACCGTAACCAATGATTTCATTCATCACATAGTCGTCAATTTCGTCCCCTTGTTGTTCTTCATCGAAAGTGGATAGTGAAGTGCGATGGTTCATGGTTGCTCCATTGGGTGAAGTCGGCGAAGCGAAACTTGCAAGAAAAGACGCAGCTGGCGATTTGAGATGTTCCCAAGATTCACTGGTGACTTGCGTTGGAGAAGAAACACTGGATTTTCGAGTGATAATGGATTTGTTGCGAGCTATACGAGTGCTAGGGATTGTAAGACCATTTTCTTTGTAGGTAGTTGGTGACAAAGAGGACGTAGAGGATGATGGTGAACCAGCGGGGGACAATGGTGGTTCACATGAGACTGGAATTGGTGACACATTGGATGACTGTTGCTGCTGTTGTTGTTGTTGTTGTTGTTGTTGTCGTTGTTGGTGGTCGTGGCATTGATCTTGTCGTTTTTGAGAGGGCTGGTCATGGTGAAGGTTGATTCCTAAAGACAGAGTGTCAATGTGCAAATCAGCAGCATCGTCAATTTTCTTTCCCTTGAAGTGATTGTAATAGTAATCGTTGTATTCTTTTGGCGGAGTAGAGTAATTGTGCATTCAGTAAAGCGAAATATAATAAATAGAGATAAAAAGATAAATATATTCAAGTACTAAGAGATCGAAAATGGGTGTTAATAGTCAAAGCAAAATATAAAAGAAAGAGGAGAAAAAAAAAAAGCAACTTAAATACACCCACGGAAAAGTTGGACATTTGTGCATCGGAAGACAATGTCGGGGAGGTTGGTTATCTTAGCCAATCATTTTGTTTGTTCTAATCAACGATAGACATGTGTCCAATCAAGTTTTCGTTTCCGTCATTGATAAGAAAAATGGATGGAAACCCTTCCCTGTAGCACCCTAATCTATTCTCACCCATATCTTTTAAGAGCTCTGGTTGGTCAATAAAATCATAAGGTAATTTGGATGAAAATACTCCTTAAATGGGATCATTTTCCTACTTCAATCCGTTTCTTCCACCTTATGAATTATGAATGCTGTACTACTCGACTGCTGTACTACTCTACTGTTATAGGTGCGCAGGTGAAGGCAGTGTATACGCCTGGGTTATCCATTAGCAGGGAAAAAAAGGAAGGCCACATGTCTAGTTTTCGCTCTAGTAGGAAAAGGAAGAAATAGGCTCTTCTTTATCAAAATCACCACTTTTGGAATGTGTAACGTCCATCAGTTTCAGTTAAAAATCATGCAAACAAACAATACCAGATGTGGTAGGACTGAAATGAATTATGAGTTTTTTTGCTGTGGAAAAAAAAATCGGAGTTCAAACACCGCCCTCTACACGACTTAGCGAAGCTTTTTTTTTCACTGGACATTGCGGTGACTTGCATTTTTATTGTTCCCCGCTGCTTCACCGTCATCCTCTACGTCCTCTTTGTCACCAACTACCTACAAAGAAAATGGTCTTACAATCCCTAGCACTCGTATAGCTCGCAACAAATCCATTATCACTCGAAAATCCAGTGTTTCACCATTCAATTTCTTTAACGTTATGATGATCTTAGATTAGTGTTAGAACTAGTTAAGATGGGGTTTTAGCTCAGGGATTACATGATGCATGGGGAAGCCCTTTCATTTTGGATTCAGGATTTGAAGCCACCATTTGTTAGCTATTTGGTACCTCCATTATCTTAGCTTAGTGTTAGGTTATCCATAGTTTGTATCTACTTCTGAATAAATATATCTCTTTTCACTTGGTTCAATGAAAACTGTCCCAATAGTCTCGCTGTTCTCTTGCATAATAGATCCCATTTGATTAGTATTGAAAGTTGTTGTGGTTGAATAACAGGTATTCTTAAGTGTGGGTTATTCCTGTTCGACCAATCATATTAATGAACCCAGAGGTCCGTGATGAATGTTATCCTTTGTTTTCTGACTTGGCATCTACGAATAGTCTACCGCACCCTCGCTGACAAACTGAACGTTGCCTTCGTAAATCCCTATTTTTGATTTATTTTTCCTGTTTCTATCACCTGCTAAACTCTCTTCTGATGGTGTCGCATACTGACATGGCTATCCGCAGCAGATTGTCAAGCCCTACCCACCCCACCTCAAAAAATGTTAGATATCGCGCCCCTTTCTTTGATTGGTTGGATTATGGAATTATTATGGCCAACCTCCATCCTGTATTATAGGGCTTTTAGTGATTGCATTGAAAGTAGACAGAAAAAATTATTTATTATACAATGCTCACTCTTACCTAACTAATTCATATCTTTTTATGTATGATCTGCTCTCTAGTGCCATGTACTGTTATACAGTCTCTGCTGGGGTCCAATATTCTATTAGCTTTACCCCTCACTATTTGCATTATTTGTCTCGTTATCGTGTTATATTTCGCTTATTTTAATCGCCGCTTTTTTCAACCTTTGCAAGGTGGCGCATTTCAATCTTGTGTTTTTCCCACTTTACTACTTTTTTCGATGCGTATATTATCATGGAACATAAATGGACTTGCAACTACACTTCAGTATTATCCCTGGTCCGAAACTAAATCATACAAGGTATGTATTTAGACAAAACAAAGAAAGATTCTTGTCTCATCAATTCCCATCTATAGAATCTCTTGGATACGCTTGAAGCTGATATCATATGGTAATATATATATGTATATATTATATATCTGAATATACACTCTTTCCTTTTCTGATACAAATTTATAATTTTTAAGCTTACAGGAAATCAAAACGCAACGACAAAAGCTCACTCGCGACATGGGGCTTGTACCGGGATATGACGGCTATTTTTCTTATTCCAAAACGAAACAAGGCTATTCAGGCGTGGCAATCTATGCAAAAAAACCACTAACACCTCTATCAACGGACGAACGCATAACAGCTGACTTATCGCCAACCTTCTTGGACACTTTAAAAACCACCCATCACGAATTACTTGACTTGGAGGGAAGATGCCTCATCATGGATTTTGGTCTGTTTGTTCTCTTCAATATTTACTTCCCAAACGATAGCGGTGATACTCGGATGGACTTTAAAATGGACTACCACCGCTGTGCTAGACAACGTATTGATTCACTATTGGAGCAAGGACGTCAGGTGATTTTGGTAGGGGATGTGAATGCTGTCCATGAAGAAATCGATCATTGTGACCCTAAGCAATCTCTCAAGGAACATGGTATTACGGACTTTAAGGATTTACCTCATCGTCAATGGGTGGATCAACTTCTGACTCCGAATGGCCCTATGGTGGATACTGGTCGTCGTTCTCATCCAAATAGAAAAGGGATGTTTACTTGTAAGTGAAGTGGGGTGAAGTGGGGTAAGAATTGGGGACAATAAGGACATCGGCTCGATTGTCTAATTTATTATTATTATTATTAGGTTGGAATACTAGAATCAATGCGAGGTACGTATAATGACAGATTTTTTCACAAAATATACTATACTCAAATAGAGCTTTTATTTATTATGCACATAGACCCGCTAATTTCGGCACCAGAATCGATTATGTCCTTATCTCCCAAGGCCTTCTGCCGTTCTTTAATGTGGCAGATATCCGTGCAGATATTCTTGGTTCCGATCATTGTCCCGTTTATGCTGATTTTTGGGACACTCTACCAGACAACAAAGATACACGATTAATAGATCTGCTTTCAACAAACTCTTCTGCATCCATTCCATCCTCTCCCTATCTGGCAGCAAATTATCCGGAATTCAATCAAAAGAAATTAATGACCTTCTTCAACAACCCTACAGCTGGATCGCCACCCATTACAAATACAGCTACATCAATTATATCATCACAATCACCGTCACCGTCAGTATCATCATTATCATCATCATCATCGTCATCAACATCAACGTCGCCATCTATTACTCTGAAACGCAAAAATACAACAATGACATTGGGCAACAAGAGACAACAACAACAACAGAAGCCGCAGCAAAACACGCTCAAATCGTTTTTTTCAAGTAACAGCAATAGCAACAAACAAAATAAATCAAAAATCAGGAACAACATCAATGCCAACCGCCTCAACAAAATCGATGATAATGATATAAATGCAACGATTGATATGGAACCAATTTTGTCACAAATAAAAGAACGAAAAGAAACAAATCAAGTTTGGTCCGATCTATTCCAACCACCAACGATACCAAAATGCCAAGTTCATAAATCAACATGCAACGAGTACACTGTCAGCAAAAAAGGACCCAATCAAGGAAGAAGGTTTTATTTATGCTCAAAGTAAGTCAAGAAAATGATGCAGGATAAGGAAGAGATAGGATTGATAGCAATAGCAATTAATCCTTTTTTTATTTTTATTTTATTTTTATCATTGTATTTAGGCCTGTTGGACCACAAGATGTGAATAGTTTAGATTATAGATGTGATTTTTTTCAATGGAAACATGACAAAAAAAGTGAATAAAATATATATACATATATTTGCTTTATTGCAATGATGGCCTTTTTGGACTGTTTGGGGGAGGGGAAAGGAAGGTGTGGTTTGGTATGTGTCTATCTATAATCGGGGTCGCGGGAATTGTGAAACATTTGTATATTTGAACCCAAATGATGTTGGCATCAAAATTGTGCTTTTTATTGAAGTGATTGGGGAGGGGGGGGGGTTAAAAGAAATTGGGGAATACAAATAAATCGGCAATTACCGAAAAAAGAAACTATGCGAATAAATAAGATGAAGATGATGCTACTAATAATTGATGATTGATGAAGATAATTATGAAGAGTGGGGATAGGAATGTGAATTTTTTATATTGTAAGTGGTAATTGGTAGCAAAGCGATGGGACGGGTACAAATACAAGAGAAATATAACAGGGTATTCTTTTTTTATATTCCATATCTAAAAACACAGACATTCTTTTGCACCAAAACATAGAATGAGACCAGCCACGCTTGATTATATATAAAAGATATTTAGTATATGATATGATGTGATGTGGCATATAAAACAAAAGCAGGGAAGAGAAACAATGACAACTTACCAGCCCCAGCAGCATGCATCCTTGGACCTTGAAGGAGTATCATGTACAATAACTGTTTGTGGTGGTGGTGTAGGTTGGTAAAAGTGAACTACAGTAGAAAAAGTCAGTCTTCTACCCTACGGTACATTTGCTGTCCACTCTCTTTTACTTTACCGGCAGTGGCAGGTTCAATATAATGAGAATATCTGGATCGAGAGTTCATGCTGTGATGATGGGTAAACATAGGTTGATAGGCAGGTGGTGGTGATCGGTGTTCAGCGGTGGTAGTAGTATTGATGGTAGCTGTAGTGGTAATCGATAGTCGATGGTTTCCATGGTCAACAAGAGTTCTCTTTTCATCTACAATATTGGCACGTGGGTATGGCTCTTTTGACATGTTGTAAAGTATGGGTTTTATAATATAATAATAGGCAGGGGCAACAAAGGGGTTGTAGACAAAAAATAGGAAGGAAGGAGAAAACAAAATTAGAAAAAAAAAGACTTGCAAAAAACCTATTTTGAAACAAATCCAAAGATGGAAAGGTAACGCCTGAGAAGCCATGCCAAAAAATATTCGCGGGTCGGATTTTGAATAGTTTTTCGGTCCTCTCAGTGAAAGGGCGTGCGGAGAGTATCATTTTGCTCTGATCTTCCGAATTCTATTTTTTTCTTCCTCTTCTTCCTTCATATTATATACACAATGGCAGTTGATCGGTAAGGATGATGGGTCGATCGGATATGGTTGGATGGATAGATGGATAGATGGATAGATGTGTTTATGAATGGAAGGATGGGTGGATAAATATGAATGAACTGAATGACTGAATGGATGGATGGCTGATGAAAAGAAAGCTTCAAATATTCAAAATACCGACTATTTACTATTTCCTCATTATCTCACCAAATCTTGTCTTATTTTATTTGATGTTACCATCAAATTTTTAGTTTGTACAGCAAGGGCCGTGTTTTAGGTTACGAACGTGCCAAGCGCAACCAAAACCCCAACACCTCTCTTATCCAAGTCGAAGGTGTCCAAACCACCAAGGACGCTCAATTCTACCTCGGTAAGCGTATTGCCTATGTCTACCGTGCCAAGCGTGAAGTCAACGGTTCCAAGGTCCGTGTTATCTGGGGTCGTGTTGCCCGTACCCATGGTACCAACGGTGTTGTCAAGGCCCGTTTCCGCAACAACTTGCCTCCCAAGTCTTTCGGTGCCTCTGTCCGTATTGTAAGTCATATTCTGAAGAATAATTTCGAAATATTGTATGACTATGTATTAACAATTTGATTTCTTTTTTTTGGAAAAAATAGATGCTTTATCCTTCTAACATCTAAAGAAATCATCAATTTGGTTTTTTATTTTGAACGGTTATTCTTGCACATGTAATAAAAACAAATGATGATTCTTTTATATTGTCTACTAAATTACAGTGATGACTGATTGATTGTCCGTTTTAGTGGATGGGATTATTATTTTATTTGGTGTGTATATGTGTGTCTGTGTCCCTCCCTATATCATATTAGTATATATATATGTATGTGTGTGTGTGTGTGTGATTGCTGTCTGTACGGGGGAATAGAGCAGAAGATAAAGGAAGCGGATTTCGCGTCGTGATATTGATATTGTGAAGGTGATTTGTACAAAAGCTTTATGCTGGCGGGTCAAGTAGGGTACACTGTTCTCGATGATTAATTTATGCGGAAACTGGCTGGCGTGGGCACGATTTTTCGAGCTTGCAAGTATGGGACTTATGTTACTAGTAAATTATCGCAATTGTGCGTAAGCATGAGTAGATGGAAAATTCATGCGATGTGGATCATCAAACTATGGTTGTTAGGAGACTGGTGAATAGGACTTATATTTGCGTAGCGTATGTCTTTATTGAAAAATCCTATATCGCATAAAAGGTTTACACTACCAAAAGGCCAATCTTTGCAGCATTTATTTATTTTATCCTCACATTATAAATGCTACGTAGCTTTTTTTCCCTGAAGAATTTAGTATCTTTTAATTTGATATACACCTACTAATTTGAGGGCATTGGCTACTATGTAAACCCGAAATCCTTTATTCTATTCATACTTTCACCTTTTCTTTATCTTCAACCATTGCATCTATCATGAGGTGCCAATATTTTGAATGTATCTCTAATGACTCCACATGTGGCTGATAATTGGACCCCCTCCCATTCCGATAATGTAAAGGTACTTTGGCCTTGGAGATGGTTCCTTAGGAATTTGGAAGCACCTACAAGATATTGAAAATTGAAGTTCCGCGCACGCGGTAAGTCCCTTTTTTTTCACTCACTTTTTTTTCTTGCTTTTTTTTCTTCACGAATGTAGCTTATACGAGGTCATCTTGGAATTAGACTAGTATCATGGCTAGTTTAGAAGTGTTTTCAGCTCAGGGATTACAACATGCATGAGGAAACTCCTTCATTTTGCTTCTAGGATCTGAAGATAGATTAGTTGACATTTGAAAATCTTCATTGGTTTAGTTTAATATTAGCTGTCTATAGTTTTTTTTTTTTTTATTAAATCTGAATAAAGTATGTGACATTTTATTTGCTTTAATAAAAAATATTTCATTAGCTGCCTCATGCCTTGAACAGTAGAGCCCAATCTAACTACGATCGCCACATTAGATTAGTGTTGACGTTGTTACGTTTTAATAAAAGATACCCATATATAGTATTTCTCATATATTTTCTACCTTGTACAATATATTTGGTCTCTATTTTTAATAGTCCCGTTAAATAAATGTCGACTGTTCGTCAGACCTCCCTCAAGTCCCCTAATGCTACCTCCATTAGATCCCATGTCATAATGATCCTCACCCTTTTAGCATAATAGTTATTAATGACTTTAAATAAAATACGTTATTTCATGTTAATGAACCTTTTGATCTGTCGAATAGCAACAACATAAGATATGACACGAACCCGAATTATTGTCATGACAAAACAGCCTGAATTTATCAGACCATATTCCAGAAGTGTATTATACCCCAGTAGCTACCATCCACAACCCAAAGTAAACATGCAGAAAATGTAACACTAGCAAAGGTTTATATTTTTTTTTAAATCATCATGACGCTTAGTACCACTTTTAGTGGATCCTATTTTCAAACTTTATACAGGCTGCGCTGCAGGGAGTGTGCAAAAGCAGAAACTCCTCCATGACCAACGGTTATTGCAGTGCATCTCCCAGCTTCAACAAACCCCATTTCCTTTCGTAATTAAATCAAGTTATCTTAACACATAGTCAAGACGTTACAAACACAAAAACATATCAAAAATTGGACATCGAGTATGATGATAGAAAGGTGAAGCAAATTGTTTATTTCAAAAAACTACAATTCTACAATTGGGGCAAGCATCTGTCCATAAATATATATATATATAAAAGGCAAAATATCAATCAAATAAAAATAATTCAAAACAAAGGGGGAGAATGAGTTCTACAATCAAAAATGGGAGAGAAAAATCCATGACGATAAACTAAACCAAGTACACAAAATGAAAACGAGGAAGAGAGGGGATTCATAGCCGCACATTCTATATTTCATTCATTAATTGCGAGATAAAGCACTATTCACCCTTTCACGCAGAGCAGCAATGGATTCCGTTTTTTCTTGAAGTATGTCATCCAAAGAATGAAGGTAGGCCCGAAATTGTTGGCTGGTCTTGTATTGTCCTGGTGACGATTTGACCCCGTTTTTTGAACTTCTTTCGAATCCAGTGATATCGTCGTTTTCGTCGCTGCCATTTACGTTGTCTTCGTCACTGTTGCTGATGTACTGGTTGGATGCTAACTGTAGAGATAATGTAGCTACTAATTTGTTTTCGCGTTTGCTGTAATATGCCATTGCACGTATTTCGGCCCGATGAAGTTGGACAAAATCTTCCATGTCATTGTATCCCAAATTTGAAGGTGTTAAATTAGTATGTTGTGTTGTTGCATCAATGTTTCTGTCATAGGTGTCACTGTTGTTGGGTATATATGTGTTTTGAGGGGTTGGTAACGCATGAGGTTGTCGATCATTTTTGGTTTCAGATGGTGTAAAAATCGATGTGCCGTATTCGTTCCGTTCGTCTGTTTCACACCTTGGCGCTGACGTTGATGGTCCATGTCGTACGGCTTGATTAAATGAGGTTATTGTAGTAGGGATTTGTGGAACGGGTTGTTTTGCTGGAATGACAGTGTAAATGTTGGATCGTATCAGGTCGTCATGTTCAAGCGGAAAATCCACGTCAAAAATATTTTCCTCGAGCACATTGTACGTATCTTCGTCCAAGATATCAGAGTCATATTGACTATTGCCATCATTGAAGGAATCATCATATATATAACTATCTTCGTTGTTTTCGCCATCACCATAAGGATCCACACCAATATTTGGTCCAGCACATGCCATTTTAGTTCGTCGATCAGTTTCTCCCTTCAATTCCTTAACCCTGTACAAAAATAGAAAACAAAAAAAAAAAAAATAACTATAAGTATAGCTTAAGTTGTCAATAAAAATAAACTTGTTTTACCTGTCGGCGTATCGCAGTGTGTTCAAAGTATGTTCACTGTTGCTACCACCAGGAGAAATAGTAGCAATCATGCATGTTCGTGCATTTCCAAGGAATGAATCCTTGAGAACCTAGCAGCAGACAAATAAGAGTAGCAAAATGAGGATTTTCAGCTATATATCGTAAAATATCATTATATTTGACCTCACCTGAGTAAGTTTGCTTTGTCGAAATGGCGTATGTTGTTTGTCTTGATCCAGTGCTCGGATACATTCCTTCAAAGCTAAAAGACTTTTGTTGATTTCGGCACCTTCCATTCTAAATTAAAAATCAGTAAACGATCCATTACGTTCTATTTTTTTTTTTTACCTTGTTTTTGTATCTGCTTCCCCCCGATCAGCACCACGCTCTGATCCAGCCAAATCGATAAAACTGAGCTTTCCATGAATCTTTTTCTTGTTCTTTTTTGGTTTTAAAAGCACTTGAAGGACAGCATGAGATCTGGACGAGCTATCATTTGCACCAGTGGACCCTAGGAATATGAGACAGAAAAAAAGAAAAAATTAATCACACATAATACAACTAATTTGCTTCCTTTCCCTTTTTACCAGTACTACGGACTTGGCTTCCGTAATCAAATACATGAATCAATTTATCAACGTTGTCGATAGGATATTCTTTCAATCCAGAGATAATCACGTTGTGTTTTCCATCTTCACGAGCAAATAATTTCTTCCGTTTGTTCAGTAAATCATATAGCTGTCCTTGGTATATTTCATATAGGCCGATCCATGCAGATAGATGTTGATGTTCCGATTGCCGTAATAGAGAGAAGATATCCTTTGCCGCCAGAATATAAAGTCCGTGTTTTGGATCTAACATTGTAAACGTTTTCCCAGAACCTGTTTGTCCACTATTTATATATATATATATATATATATATATCGAGAAGAGCCAAGATTTATTTGTTGCATTTTTTTTTTTTTTTTTTGTTATTTTTTACACTTACTATGCAAAACAAGTAGCCTTTCCACCATCAAATATGTAATTTACCAACGGTAAAGCAGTGCGTTCGTAGATCTTGCTGTTAGCGGTGTCCAAATCAAATACATCGTCAAAAGTGAATGAGTGTTGTTCTACGTATTTAGACATATCCAACCGCAACCTAATAAATTAGAATCGAGTTAGTTTTTTTTGTTTCATGTATTTCTGATAAAAATTCAAAACGACTTACTTTGGTTCATTGATATGTAAACTTCGAGTCCCAATGCAAGGAGAGATGTCTTTTTCACCCTTTTCCAATTCTTTTCGATTCAGAGGTCGCTTGCGCACACAGACACGTATTTTTTGATTCAAATCACTTGGAGGTAGCGTTGTTGTTGAAGATGAAGGCATGGTGGATATTGATGCAGGCGAGGAGACATGAGCCACTGTTGACATGGATGCGGTTGGATTAACGGACGGCGTGTATTTCAAGGCACCCATGCTTGCTTTTGATTTCATAGTTGGGACCCCATAAGCATTAAGTAAAGGAGCAGAATTCTGGTAATCGCTATTATTTGATCTATTGTCATAATCATCGTCGCCCATCTCACCGCTATTGTTGTTATTTTCACCCTTGAGACCAAGATGCATCGATTTCACCAAGTTGTCTTGTTCCAAATATAATGATCGTCGCAAATCAGCACGTTGGCGGTGGTTCCTGGTCATAGGAGATCGTGCATGTAAGCAAGAAATATTGAGTCGACCAGCATCGGACATGGTACGCTGCCGTATAGTCTGTCTGTTGATGGCTTCGTCGGTGTTGTTTCTGCTCCCTGTACTGTTTGGTAAAGGAAGAGTGCTTTTAGTGGGCGTCGGTTTATTGCCAATAATGCTTGGTCGTCTAGGTCGCGTAATACGGGAAGACATGCTGCTGCTAATATTATTGTTGCTGCTTGTTTCATTAAGTGAAGGTTGATTTCCATATGGTGATGAAAAATGACGGGCCAATCCAGAGTTATCATTATTTTCGTTGCTGCTGCTTCCAGTGGTAGCCGTAAGTTTACTGTAAGTTTGAGGGCGTCTTAATCCAGTTGTCTTTGCTGATACCGACGAGACCATAGCAGTTGTGTTGTGTCGTGGGTCGGGTTCCTTTCGAAGCTGCTGAATCAATCCAAATATTTTTTTTCGATCCGCAATGTCTGTAATACCAAGCTGGGCATAATCTTGCACTGAAAGCTAAATTTGAAATCGAAGAGAGAAAGGGAGAAAAGAGAAGGAGAAGAGAGGAGTTGTAAACTAACAAACGTCTGATATGCCGTCCAGCTTTTATATAATAATTTACCTGAGCTAAGCTTTGCAAGTGAGTAATGCCATGAGTAGAGAATCTAAGGTACAAAATGGAGTATAAAGTAAGTATAATACCATATGACTCGTGATTTGACAGAATATTCAAGGTATTACGTTGGATAAAACTATAAAATAGTATAAAATAAAAAAGGCTCTGATAAGAAAAGTGCATTTACCGTTGATGACCATAAAAAGATTGTCTTACCTGTTCCAGGTCATACTTTCGTAGCGTATCTAAAAACGCAGACGTATTCATCCTTATCAGTGAAGGAGTAGATAAAGGAAAAAGCGAAAGAACAAACAAACAACTGAAAAAAAGGAGTGCCTTTTTTTTTAACTATTCGAGTCGGTGTTTAAACGTTTGCATGGCATTTTTTGACACAGTTTATTAACTTTTTTAAATTTGAGAACGTATAAGTGAGCTGAAAAGAACTACAATCGTTGGTATACATTTTGAAAACTTACGCGAATCATAAAGCGATACTTGTGGTAGGTACTTGTTGGAGAAAGAAGATGGGAGGTATATATGCTGTTGCAGGAAATGGCGAAGACAGAGTGCATGGTCCCTTTTGGCGGTTATCTGTGACGTTGACTGTTTTGGGAAAGTATATCCGTTACCATCGAGCGGCATAAGAGGCAAATAAGAGGGAGCAACGACACAATAACACTTCGTCTCAACCGAACTTTAAACACTGCTGCGTAGATTTTATAAGGGTACGATTCTATCATAAAAGGAAGGTAAGTGAAAGGAGACTCAACTCTTTGCTCATCAACCGAGTTTTGCATTACTGAATATATAAGTTTAAAAATTATTAGGTTAAAGTGAGTTTGTACAAGGCGAGCAAACAATGTTCTACATAGTATTGAGACATATCAAAAACTGAGGTATGTTACCATCATTGTCTATAAAACGTTTCGAAACAAAGTTCCAAAAAAATTTGATTGGCGGGATACAAATATTTTTCACTCACCGTTTCTTACTATTTTCCGCCTCCCCTTTCCTTTTTTTTTTTTTTTTTTTTTTTCCACAACACACAAAACGAACCATGGTTGAAGAACCAGCCAAAAAATTTGCACTTGGTGATATGCCTCCTTCTCCTACAACAAGCAATCCTATATCAAATACTACAACTAGTCACAAAAAACCTACACGGCACCATGTTAAACGACGATCGAGTGGAAGAGTTCATGTGGCCAAACTAGCACCCATGGCCAGAGCTCATACACCGCAACCTACAATTGATGATGACAATTTTGAAGACGTAGAACAACAACAACAGCAGCAGCATGTACCTCGCAAACCTATGAAAAGATCGCATTCTAGTAAATCTATACACCGCCTTTCTTCAAACGACCCTCATCGAAAAGTAAACTTGTCTGGCTTCACTATGACTTCAAAACCAACAGCACCTGCTTCCACTACTATTTCTCAAACCGCAGCTCATGATTCCCCACCCATTACTCCAACTGAACAACAATCTCAACAAAAACAACAAACCACTGTTGGTGCTTCTGATTTAACTTGTATGCCTCAAGCCAATACCAAAACTCAAGCCTCTTCCACACCTTTCCCTCCTATCAAGTCTATTTCAACTCAAAAGTCCAAGCCCATTACAAGTCCAACCTTCCAAGTGTCCCACCAAGCTCCTGCTGCTCCTCTTGCTCATATTTTGAATGCCACAGCAAATACATTGGTGACCCCTGACAAACCAGCAATGGCCAATTTGACCACATCAAGTACAACTACTACTGCTACTGCTTCTACTATTCCAAATGACAACGGTGATAATGGACCTTCAAAGTCAAAACATCTTTATTCACGGTTCGTCCAGCAGCAAAGGAATAGACAGCAGGAACCAATAGAAGATCATCATCAACAACACCACCAACACCAACACCAACAACGACAACAACAACAACAACAACAGCAACAGCAACAGCAGCAAACATATCGTAAACATCAGCAGCAAGAACAATTGACACCAGTGACTTCAACAGATGATTTAGTTCGGGTCAGTCTCGCCATCGCTTCTGACAATATGGATAAAGAATACCAAATTATCCAAGACTATCAAGATCCAATGGTGGCAAGTTTGGCTCGATGTATGTATCAACGGCAACAACAACAAAAACGAAACATTAACAATAGCAAACCTTCCTCTACACAATTACATCTACATCGACTGGCGCAAATGGGTGCTCAACAACGGACATTCTCATCATCTATACTACCAACCATGGCCACTCTCTCATCACCGTCATCATCGTCATCGTCATCGCCATCACCATCATCAGCACTTCTACCATCACCTACAGTAGGACGATCCAATTTGGGAATGACCGATGGAACATCAAAATCGGTTTCAAATTGTCAACAGCAACATACAGAGCATCGCCAAATGGCCCGTCAACGCCATTTACGTTTACGAGCAGCCCACTTGTCATCAACCAGCCATTATACAGCTTCTACTTCTTCCACTTCTGAAAACAAGCAAGCTGCGGGTCGATGGAGCGCAGGGGCCTTCTTGGATCGAATGTTTTATGGCGCTTCCTAGTGTTACTATTTAGGTTCATAGATTTTTGATTTTTTTACTTTGGAATACTGGTGTGGGAAAATCCCCCCCGCTTGGGCGATCGGAACGGCTCTTTTTATTTTATATATTATATTAGACATAGTTTATTTTTATCCTTTTTTATATTACTTTTGTTGTTGTTTTGTATGTGTATTTTTATCGTTTGCCCTCTATTGAATAAAGATATCAAGGTTTTGATTTTTTACTGACTTGTAACAAATGTTGGGGGACAGCTATGTTTGTGTTTGTGAAAAGAGGGACGGTGTATGGGTGGTAAAGATAAAAGTGTTGTGTATCAGGGGTGATAGGTGACCACAGGATTAGCATCGAATTTATTTGTGCTGAGTAAAGAAGACGCACGATTTGTTTTTTGTAATGAATATTACGGGTTTTATTAATGAATTTATCAATACGCTGGAGGAAGTGTAGGGTAATGATACAATTTGAATTGTGTGAGACAGTCATATAATAGCTTTTTAATAAGTATGGAGTAACAATCGTTTTTTATTTGTAAAATAGTTGTTTTAAAACACTGGAAGGGAATGAGGAATGACAAGTAAAAGATGACTACATGAGTATGTACAAAAGCAAAATAAACTATAACTAAATGGTACCTGAAAGGGAGGAGACTAATTCAAGTCCAGCAAACTACACGGCCACTGCCATTGCCGGAGACCATTGCTAATGAGTCCAAAGTGGGATGAAATTCATTGACAGCAGGAATAGCAGTGATACGTTCGCTGTCATATAGATCGGTAATCTTTGATGTAGTTTCACCAGAGAAAACACTGGCGGGATGATTCATGTTGCCCACAACAAAATGAGGATGGTCTAGTCCAAATCGTTTGTTTTCGTTCCATACTGTCCTAAACATTGTCACCCATCTAAAACAAGAATCAAAGAAAAAAGATTCAGTTGAATAAATCATATGTATCAAATGAATAAAATTCTTTACTTTCCAGTATGGCAGTTGTGTGAGATTTTCCCTCGAAGAGTGACCTCTGATTTTGCGTGATTCAAATCAAACACACGAAGTTTATCATCATAAGAGGTTGTCGCTAATTGTCGACCATTGGGAGACCAATACGAACTAGTAGTTGCAAATCCATGAGTAATTTCTTGCAAGAATGACTTTTCAGATTTCAAATGTCGAGTATCCCATATGGTTGCAGTTCGATCGTTGCTTGCTGCCACTAGCAAGTTCGTATAGACAGGATTCAAATGGAGACAGCCAACCTTTTTGCTTCGAATGTCCAACAGTGTCTCAGTCTTGTCGCTTCGTAGATCCCGGATTCCTAATTCGCCAGATACTGTCGAAAAGTATATCTAACAACGGTCAAGTTCCATCCGCCCCAAGCGCACAAAGTCAAAAAAAAAAAAAAAAAAAAAAGTAAGTTCTATTTGCTTATTTCATAAAGTGATTTGAGATTTGAAAATTATTTACCACATTGCCGTCCTGAGTGATATCGAAGTTGGAGATCAAATAATTGTCGGCCAAGGTTATGCTTCCAAATTTAGTCGAGTTCATGTCAAACGTTTGTAGAGTACCATCGTAAGAAGACGTATACAGTGTGGATGGGTCATTCATGCAAAATTTGGCGTTAGTGATCCCTTTTGTGTTTGGCCGATATGAGAATACCACAGGATCGTCGGCTTCATCTTTGTTGTCCACATCCCAAAATGAAAGATGGCCAGATGCACTTGCAGCGATTGCCAATAGCTTAGTTTTGTTTGGATGAAACCTATAAAGAGTAAATGCAACGAGGCAATCAATAACAAAATGGTAACTCCAGTTAAATTCAACAATAAGCACTTACAAGCAGCAGCTAATTTTCTCCGGAGTCATTTTCACAGTCATCCAGGGATGTCGAATGCGTAAATTCTCCAGTTGTTCTTTCAAAGGTTCCAAAGACGGATCCACTTTAGGTTCGACCTCGTCCATATAATCGTCATCGTGATTCCTGTTCGCATTGTTCAAGATTTCCATAAAATTCGCCTGATCCTTGTCACTGAGTGTGTCGATCCGTTTTGGTTGAAATTCTTCAGTATCACCCCGCTCCTTCGCGTTGACCCGTTTCAATATACCGCCCTTTTCATCAACTTCAATATCTTCAGGAGCGATTCCACGAATACGAGAAGAAGTACGACGAGGTTCACGCGGCGCAGTTGGACGTTTTTTCGGAATGTGCTTCTTAATGCGCGAGTTTGTATTAGTGTTGGTCTTTTTCATATCAATGGATTCATGGTTAATTGTTGGTACTTGCAATGAACGTAGCAAATCCTGATTGCGTCTATCAAAAAGGTTAGAAAATAACAATAAACCAACGTAAGTCAACATATTAAAAAATCAAACATCTCAAATCCGACTAATCGCGACATGAGGTCCCATTTATACCATACATCTATTTGATATATGTGTATATATATGTTCACATACTTTATATTTTCCAGTCGTTTCTTTTCGTAGTCTGATAAAACCATATTGTAAAACGATAGTGAATCAAAAGAAGACAGAAAGAATCCAAAAAAAAAAAAAAAAAGAAAAAAAAAAACTTCAAAAATCACGACCGATTCAACTGCCGACCATACCAATTTCGATGGAATCGGTCAGACCAAGGACATCGTGATAAACGATTGCCTTTATTAATATATTAAAAAGAAAGAGGGGTAAACCCTTATCTAAGACAAACATCTATGACTTTGAGATTTCCTACCTTTCCTCCACTCACATCACCGTATCAAATCCCTTACCTATTTTTTTTTTCAGCACACATAAAAAACCCCCCATTGACGACACGCTGAGCACGACGGTTGGGCCCAAGGCATCCATTCCTTTTTCTCATTCGCTGCCCACCCATAGTGCCAAATCACAGAGTCTTCCATCCCATCACATCACATCCCACATTTCAGAACCCCCTGCCACCAGTAGCTACATAAATAATACTATTGTCAACTTTGTACTTCAATATGCCCCACCACAACTAAATACACTGTAATAGCTGTTTTTTCACACAAACACATCCCTATTTTCTTTTCTACGCACAAACGTATAATGTTGGTGGAAGAAGTCTCCATAGTACCCAATTCGTTCCTTTTTCGTACACATATATACACTGTAGATACAATTTTTTTTATGCATATGTAATATACATTCGATGAAGCTCATCATGTAAACGTACAACAGAGAAACTAATCATAAGAAAAAGAACATATTTATTCAGACGTAGATACAAACGATGACAAACTATTACTAAACTAATGAGTGCTAATCTACTGACGTTCCCAACTCCTACATCCAAAATGAAAGGCTTTCCCCATGATGTTTGTTTTGCGTTTCTGAAAACGCCCATAATTCAAGTTCTAACACTAATCCTAGATCACCAGTACCCCAATGAGTCTTGCCATTATATCATTCAGACTATCATGAAGTAAAAGAACAAAAAAGAAAAAGAGTGGAAAAAAAAATGCGGGCCAAAAAAAAGAAAAATAGAAAGCAAAACGCGGAGCCTGAATCATCCAGCCTTTTTTTTTTGTGTCAAAAAATCAGGGAAATGCAAATAAAAATTAAATGAAGGGGCAATCGCCATAATTACCATAGTGCATAATTCGTTTTATCTTCCAGTGGAAAGGCCGCTGCAACCCCTATATAATCAAACTCTAGTCTCGCCGACACCTTTCAAGTAAGCTATTATTTCAGCAAAAAAAAACCTCCCCCTATTAACGACGCGCTGAGTACGACGGTTGGGCCCCAAGGGGCTGCGCCAAAGTGCGTGATTGCGGAGACTCTAATCCCTTCCCATCGAAACCCACACTTTAATAAAAAAATTCTGACACCCAATAAATCGAAAGATTTTCAAAACCTCCAGCGAAGCGCCAGAGCTTTTATTTAATATAAATCCTTCATCCTTTTATAAGGATGTGATTATGATATAAAACAATATAACTATTACTACGGTTTGATATAATAGATGGGTTTCTTTTTCGAAGACACGGAAAGTGAAATCAGATCACGATAACCATGCATGATCTGAGCCCTTGTATTGAAGCACTGGATTTGAATTTATTTTTTATTTCACTTGCATTGTGCCTGATTCACATCAATGTCACATTTTATTTTATTTTATTTGCTACATTTATATGTAAAATATACAGCAATAGAAATGTATGTAAAATAGTCTACAGCAATAGAATAGTATGTATGAAATGGTTGTGATAGATAAAACAAAAGTAGAGAAGAAGTGATACAATTGATACGGTTTTTATTTATTTGATAAAATGTCAGGTATTTTTATAAGAAAATGAAGATATTTGAGGCTGTGGATGTGAGCTTGATAATTTTATATTTGAGGATGTGTGTAATCTGATATGCAAAATGACAAGTGTGATACTAAGTGGAGGATTCAGGAAAAATAGAATGAAATGACAAAGCGGATACACAAATGATGACGATATAGATACTTTGATATATATATTGCTAACAAGGAACTAGGAATACGACAATGTCACTACACCAATAATCATTCAATCATCTATTCACTTTCCAATAAGTCGCATCATGAAAAATAATGGCATGAAAATAAAATTTAAATCCAGTGCTACAATACAAGGGCTCAGATCATGCATGGGTGTCATTGTCTGATTTCACTTTTTCATGTCTTTGAAAAAGAAACCCATACATTATATTAAACCGTAGAAATAGTTATATTGTTTTACATCATAATCATATCCTTATAAAGAATGAATGATTTACTGTATTAAATAAAGAGTAACAACATTCTCACATTACTTTGATTTTATCTTTATATATACAGTATATCATATTATTTATTTTTATTCCACAACAATATAACCATTACGCCATGTTACCTCCTACCAACCCCCTCCCCAATTATATATACTGTGGTTTACCATTAGTTTATTCATACATTAATTATCTTGTGAAATATATTAATAAAAAAACCCCCCGGTAAAAAATTACCAAAATTAGATATACAGATCTTTAATTTTACGTCCATTAAGATATTCTAATATTGTTAAACTATCAATGAACATGTACGAAACAAATGTAATCACCTACATAAATTTATCTTAGATATTTCTAATAAGATTTGATAAATATTTAAAGGTACCAAGAAATGCTGCCTTTCCGATCATCAACTTCCTGAAATTTCAGTCAGACCAAAAACGAAGGAAGCAACCGTCAAAACAAAAATGGTCATTACACAGGCTTCGGAGCTTAAAGCGGTGAAAAAATTTGGGCTCCGCTCGCACTGCCCCCTGGGTCATTTTGGCAAAAGCGCGGCGTAGCCGCGCCTCTCCCGGCGCTTTTTTAGCGGATTTCCGTGTTTTTTTAGCGGTATGGCGGGGTATTTCTGTGTGTGTATGGGGATATTGGATGGGGAAAAAAAAAAAAAAAAAATGATATGAGTAGAAGGAGTATGTGACTAGAAAGCGGATGCAAGCAAACGTGGATGTCCAAATATGTGTGTGATTGAATGGTGGACAATAATGTAGAGGCGGTTATTATGGCTGTAGGCTTTAGCTGTGAGCTTATAGGCGTAAACTTTAGAGCATTGTGCAATTAATTGTATGAGAGATGGATGGTTGGTTTGGTGGCAAAAAATGATTGTATAATATTTCTAAAGATGCATGGAAAATTTGAAGTTGAACGGTTTCGTAGTTCGTTTTATATAAAGCGAAGAAGAGTATATTGCAGGTTAATTGGATTTTGCAGGCTGTAAAGCCAGATGGGTGTGAATTCAACCGCCGCCGCCGGCAGTCTGGATTGTTGATCCAAAAAAAAAAATGGGAGCGCAAATCCAAAAAAAAAAAAAAAAAAAAGACAAGTCAACGGGAATGAGCCAACATATGTTCACTATTTTTGGCTCATTGTGGACCTGGTGGTTTTGGCTTTCTGTTTAGAAATAGTTTAGAAGGGTTTTAGAAAAGGGATTTCAAGAAGCATGGGGAAACCCTTTCATTTTGATTCTAGAATCTTGGGGAAATGTCTTGATTAGCTTAGTACATGTATATGTCTCTTTTCTTCAATAAAACATATATCTGCTTCCTTAAACCTTGTCTTTGTTTGAAATAAATGTTTGTTTAAGCTTCATTAGAAGTTTGGAGATCCCTATGTTTGCTTCAATGATGTGTGAAAAGGTCTTTAGAAGTTTGCAGATCCCCTTTGGAGATCCGTTTTTCTTGTAGACTAGCTCTTAGATTTTCTTTCCTTTAGTATAATCTTGACTATGATGATTCGATAAAAGTTTTTCTTTTATTTATTTTGCAATGAACAATGGGTGACAAAGCTATTCTACTGTGGTAGACTAATCTGACATACTAATGTACATACTATTATACTGTGGTAGTCTGTTCTACATACTATTCTTGTTTGGTACTCTATCCCTATAATGTGGTGATCTATTTTCCAAAGCAATTTTGTGCGGTAAATGCCTCTACATGGTATAATGTTGTAAGCAATATTGAAGTATAGGGCTTGTTATTATCGCTGTAGGCTTTCCCGACTTTGTTTTTGTTTGTTGACGGGCCTCCAGATTTTTTTGTGACAGGATTGAAAATCAAAGCCCGCTCTGCCTGAATTATTTTTCAAGCGGCATCCCCCCATTTTCTCTCTCTCTTTCTCTTTCTTTCCTTTTTTTTTTAATGAAAAAATATTTCTTCGTCACAGTTTTGGGCTCGTTATGGACCTGGTGGCCTTGACTTTCTGCTAGGACTAGTTTAGAAGGGTTTTAGAAAAGGGATTACAAACTGCATGGGGAAACCCTTTCATTTTGATTCTAGGATCTTTGGGAAATGTCTTACTTAGCTTAGCTTAGTATGTCTCTTTTCTTCAATAAAACGTGTCTGCTTCGACTTGAATAAAACTTAACTTTGCTTCAATAAAATGTGTCTTTGCTTCAATAAAACCTGTCTTTGCTTTATAATATGTGTGTTTAAACGTCATTAGAAGTTTGCAGATCCCCTTTAGAGATTCCTTTTTTTTTATTTGACATCATCATTCCTTCTTCTAACACTATTCTTCTAGCCTAGCACCTCTCTCAACCACTATTACTGTAGCGACCCCGATTTACATAGTTTTTCCTTTTAGTATAGTATTAACTATTACATATGATGCAATAAAAGCTTTTTTTATTTGCAATGAACAATGGTTGGCAAAGCTATTCTATTGTGATAGGCTATTTTACATACTATTCTATTGCGGTAGATGTCGCATCATGAAAAATGATGACGGAGTTTATTAGGTGTTCCAAGTAAAAAGTGAAATAAAAGTTAGTAGATATGGGAGTTCCTGTCGTATTTGTCATCCTCTCTATCTAAATTATAAATCAATCTACCAAATATAGGAACTGTCAGACTCAGAACAGGAACTAACTGTCATATTCAATCCTGATCTGTCAGTACACCAATAACCATTCAATCATCCAATCACAGTCCAATGATTTATTCCCTTATCTCTATCTCGTCCAATAATACCTTAGTACAGTAGTAGAAATTTATTATTCCAACCACCGCTTCCCCAATTTTATTATAAAAGCCTTCCATCATTTTACTGAAATAAAAATACAACTTTGTCTCACTTATTTGATTTTTACTACCAGACCCACATTACTGTTTGTAATATTTGATATAATAAGAAGACGTTATAAAAAATAAGTGATATAACAGATATGGTTTTTACTGAATAAAATGAGGAAGGGTTTCTATAATAAAATGGGGGAAAGGAAGGCTGTGCTTGTTGTGGCTGTGTGTGTGGTCGAGGAATGGTAATTTGAGGCTATGGGAAGTTGGTTATCTGTAGATATACAGTAAGTGTATACTGTATGCCTAAGTAGTGGCTACTTGAGGCTGTGTGTTATACCTGTATAGGAATGGCAAGTGTGATAGTGGGGGAAATGATTAGTGACAAATGACAAATACGACACAGTTCCCACATTTGACAAAAAATCGATTTTTATTTGTACCTGGACGGAATTCCAATTTCACAACACTGGTAGTTAGTATTTAGATTTTTTATAATGGTAGTGGAATTAGGCTTTGATAGAACTTAGTTACAAAACCATGGTTTTTTATTCCCAGTTTTACTTTTTTTTAAGAGCAAGGTTTTATACCCACTGGGGTTTCGGGCTTCTTCCCTATTATTATTTTTATATAATAAAGTTACTTTATTTCAGTCTCGTATTTCACTACAGTTGTAAAAATATTGATAATAAATATGATAGGAATTTGTGTAGTGTATGATTCGGGGTCTTAAATACATATTATAGAATGATCGCATGTGCATGAACTAACACGGTGGGAAAAAAAATGAATTATAATTCATAAAATATGAAAAGATTGTATATATGTACATACAATAATTAGCATAAAAATGGATTTTTATTCCATAAAAGGAAATATATGAAATTTATTGCTTGAAAACATAACAATTTGCACCGATTACTTAATTTGGAATAACACCCCCTGACTCTAATACAGTATATCTATTACCTCCAAACTGACATTTGTCAAATCTTGACCCGCAAATTGTGTAGGTTTGCCAGCCCTTGGAAAGCGTTCGGTAAAGTGGAAGTCCGTGTCCCGAAAAAAGGTTATACAAGACAATGCTGCAGTACCTGACCTTTTTTCTATGATTGTTTTTCCCTTCCTTTTTTATACATACCTAGTTTAGACATAAACAACAAACAACAAATAATAATTTGATATAAATAGTGGATTTTATTTAATAAATAAAAAAGGACAATCTCTACTATCTTTGAGCTATTCTAAAACTACTGTCCCAGTAATCCAAAAATCCAAAAGACCCTCGATTTTAACAACTGGTAGCTTAATTGCCGTGTTGTTCGTTCGTAAAAAGGCGGAAGCATGAGGTTGTGTGTAGACTACCGTGCCATCAACTGCCCCAATTCTGCGTACGCCCGACCTGGAACGACTGTATGCCATATACAGTATGCTGATGCCTCTGATTTTGCCTGTGGTGCTGTGTTGATGCAAGTCGATGATCAAGGTCAAGAATATGTGGTGGCATTTGAATCACACAAGTTTTCCAAAGCCGAACAAGCCTACCTTGCACAAAAAAGGGAACTATTAGCAATTTTGCATGCTTTATTGAAGGTGCTGACTATGTGGTGTACAGTATACTGATCACTTACCTTTAAAGTATTTCCGTGCACGGAAGACCCTCTGGATGAATGAATTGGAATTGTACGATCCGGATATCCAATACCGCCCCGGTAAAGGTCAAGCTGTGTCTGATGTTTGTCGCGTATACCTTGTAACTCTGATGATGTGCCAGTGGTGTCTGAATACTATACGTGTATGCTTCGGACCAAGATCCACCGACAATAGCGCATGAATTTGACTGACCGTTGTATTTGTTGTGTGAAGATCAAGATGTACTGTACCTACTGAAATCCAAGAACGACTACAAGTTGGAGAAGTCGACTGGAAGGTAACCGAAGACAAGATCATGCTGAAGCGTCGTGGTGCTGATGATTGGGTGCGTTTGTACCGTGAGTGGAGGTGCCGATTTGGTCAATAAGTATCATCAACAAGCTGGCCATGCTAGTATCAAGACTATGATGCATCTGATGGAACCCCGGTGGTGGTAGCCGTACATGGATAGGGATATTCGCAAGTGGTTGGAAGTGTGTCAAGAACGTCAGTTGGCTGGTCGCCCATAAAAATCAAAACATAAATCAGTGTTACACTCTACGGTCTCTGTACAACCTTTTGCACGGTGGCATCTATATTTTGTTGGGAAATTACCTGTAACCCGTCAACGTAATCGATGGATTCTGCAACAAATTGGCCTATAGCAAGAGCCTGTCAAGATGCAAAGGCAACCACATTGGCGAACTTTATGTATGAAGAAACCGTGCTTCGTTTTGGTTGTCCACAAAAAATTGTGTCGAATCGGGGAAGTCAATTCATGTCGGTTGTTGTAGCCAAGTATACACACAGAATCAATATTAACCACAAATTCACGTCAGCTTTTCACCCTAGAACAAACGGAAAAGTTGAAAGGGTTAATGGATGATCAAGTCAATGCTTCGCAAGTATCTACACGGTGCTATTCATGAGTAGGACCTTTACCTGGACTCTGCTGTGTGGGCCTTACACATTCGTAAACATTCTGCCACTGGATAGTCGCCATTCTTTTTGGTCGTGAACCAATATTGCCTGGTGATTCTTTGAGTCCATATCTGTCAAGGGAAGAAGTAAATGATCCACTGTCGGTAAAGGCACGTTCCGCCAAAGAGCTGGAAAACCTTGGACAAGCCCGCCCCGCTGCCGAATTCCGCGTCAAGTCGTATGCTGCTAAAGTCAAGGAGAGGTGGGATGCTGTCATCAAACCGGTTGGCTTCGATGCTGGTGACCTTGTGCTGCTACGACTGGAACAACGATATGGTTTGGAATACCATTGGCAAGGACCGTACCGCACGCCGTGCCTTTCAGTTTGCTGGCCGCAATGAAGATTATGTCGTGGTCGTTGAATTTGGCGCCTGTCTTCAGCAAGTTCATGTTCCGCAACCATTGATACGGGTTTTCCTCTTCCAAACCGTAATACCTGTCGGGTTTGTCGATGTAGTTTTTTACGGACGCATTGTGATCGTTGATGTCGTTAGGAGATTCCATGATTCGGTTGAAGAGGGAGAGGGATCGGAGTTGACAAAAATAAGAAAATAGGAGAGATAAAAAAAATGAGATAGGAGGGATCAAAATAAAATACGAGAGATAAAAAATAAAAAAAATAGGAGAGATGAAAAAAAAAAAAATAGGAGAGATAAAAAATAAAATAGGAGGTGGTGATAAAAAAAATGTAACTATAAGCACGCCAAAAGGAGTAAAATAAAAAAAAGGAAAACAAGACAAAACAAAAAAAAAACAATTCGGCCGGTCAGTGGCAAACAAATAACACAAAAAAAAATATCGAAGTACTAGCAAAATAAATAAATAAATAAAATGAAAATCTATAAACTAAAACGTTTCATTGACAATTGGGAGTAAAGGAATAAAATAAAAAAGAGGGAAATGACACGAAACGCAAAACCTATAGACGCTCTATCCCCTGGTAGTCTCACCAAAAATGTTGTGTATGGTGTCTTCGGCAAGGATAATGAAGGGAAAAGAGAACCAGTCGGTTGGCTAAAGATGATAGAAGTAGATACGATAAATAAAAGAAGGGTAAAAAGTGTTGGAACGGGGCGTAGAGCGTAATAGGATTTTTGAGAAAATAAAAAAAAGGGGCATGTTAAAAAATAAGTTTTTTGTAAAAAATAAAATAAAAATAAAAATAAAAAGTACGATGAGAATGTTGTTAACCTTTATTTGATATAAATCAAGCATCTTTTTATAATGATGTGATTATGGTATGAAACAGTATAACTACTACTACGGTTTGATATAATAAATGGGTTTCTTTTTCAAAGACATGAAAAAGTGAAATCAGATCATGACACCCATACATGATCTGAGCCCTTGCATTGTAGCGCTGAATTTCAATCTATTTTTATTTCACTTGCATTGTGCCTGATTCACATCAATGTCACACTTTATTTTATTTTACTGCTACATTCATATGCCAAAATACAACAGGGCAAAAGAAAGATAATGTTTATTCAGAAATAAAAAAAAGATCTAATAAATACTAATCGTCATGCAAGAATCGATGGCTATAGAGCTTGATGTTCCACGAGAATCCAAATAAGGAAGGAGGACGGATGTGGGCGACTACCCAACGTAACACGTCTGACAGTAAACAAAATTGATAAATGGGGCAAAAATATTTTTAAGAAAAGAAAGGTTTGTCATTTTTACGAGCGTGAAAAGATACCTGAGCTTGCTGGCTACTTCCTTGATTGTTACACTCAGACCTTGCTTAACGCCTTGTATTTCTTCCCAATACGCCATGTCGTCCTTGATACTACAATACTTGGCCTTAAATAACACTTGGAAGGAGTTCCATGTTTCGACGGTAGCTTCGTGTGTAGACTACCAAGTTTCCGCTGCATCCCGAAGGTGGGAGCCCACCACCAACAAAGCCTCGTCATCTGGAAGCTTCGCCCCGCGACGAATTCTATCCATGGTTCGCAACCAGGATTCAGGGTTCTCTTTGGCATTACCAGTGCCATAGAAGTTGGTTGGTTCGCCTAAAAAGCGAATGGTTGAATGAGTAGAAGACATATCAAGACGAAGAAGAAATAATACAATAGGTACCCCTGGTAGTCTCACCAAGAAATGACAGTAAACAAAATTGATAAATGGGGCAAAAAGATTTTCAAGAAAAGAAAGGTTGGTTTTATTGAATTCGTCACTTGTGTTCTATATATTCTAAATCAAAATAAATAAGTAACACTACTAAAAATAATAAAGTGAAGGCTAAATTTGTGTAATGATGGACGTTGGCGATGGAGAAGTGGCAAAAAAAAAGGGGAAAAATAAAATGGGAAGCGCAGTGGAGTTTCAAACAGAGAAGAGTTCGGAGAGAAAAATGATTGGTGGAGAGGTCGTCGACTAAGTCACATGTATTGGGGAACCAAGAAGCCAGAAGTATAAGAATTCAATCTTTCACGTCTGACACGGAGGAAGGGGTTTTTATTAATAATTGATCTGCTGAGGTCCTTTTCAACTACTGATCCTGAAAGACTTACTTTTCTGATGTTCAAGTCTAGTAAGTATTCTACTAATATAACCAATATTCCAATATCGTGATGAACAGATAAAAGAATAACAGAGTAAAAGAGGGTAGGAGAAACAATAACGCGTAAAAAAATAAACGGTAATAATAAAAAAGAGTAGAAGAAAGAGTTGTTCTTTATTTCAAAGTCAAAAATAGATTCTAATATACATAAAACAATGACTAAATGAGAGTGTTAAGGGTAATACTTTGTCGGCGACAGAAGTAAAAAGAGAAGAAGAGTCCAGAATCATAGTCCAGAGTCAAGATCAATAAAATAAAAATAAAAAAAGAATGAATGAATAAATGGGGAGTTCTAAACTAAATAAAAAAACAAGGGAACTGAAACAATGTAATAATAATGAGGGAAAGAGAGAAAGGAAAATAAAATAAAAGTAAAAGGAACTGAGACGATGTCCAAAATGAATGAATGGGAAAAGGTGGGAAGAGAAAGGGGAAAAGGAAAAGAAATAAAAAAAAAATAAAAGGTTCGCGCCCAAAATAAATAGATTTCAAAACCAGCAGTCTATCGGTAGAGAGCCAATCACCGTCCAATATACACGGGCTGAATGGTATTGAATTCCCGACTGACCGCAAAATATAGATCACTTCCCAACTTGTCACGTTGTCGGCTTCGCAGGTGAAACTGCCCTGGACAGCCGTGGCGTACCATTGGTGGTTTCGGCTGGAACCAAACGCCGGATCAAGAGACATTCCTCGTTGGTTCCCAAGTGGCAACGACAACACCAATGATAGGAATTTATGTAGTTTCACTTCCCCTTTGCTTAACCTATATAGTATAGTTTATATATTTCTTTAATAACCTTTAGTCCTATTTGTTCCCCAATTTAAATAACGATAAAGTAGAAATAGTATAAATATCTATATATTTTATTCTTCAATAAACAATAACTTATTTTCTACATTCTAAATCTACTTCCAACTATCTCTAATACTTTACTAAACTAAACTAAGCTAAAGTATTCGACCTATTCCTCTTTTGGCAAGCACAGTGGAAAAAAAAAACGGTCAATCAATTTTAATCAATAAAAGGACATATTTTTTGATTAAAATTGATTGAACTGATTAAAATTGATGGAATATTGATTGAACATGTCGCCTATGTCAACGGAAGATTCAGTTGATGTATATTTTTACAAATATAACCCAAATATACTCCAATCAGGCAATAGGTGAAGATATTGTATGAGTCATCTTTTTACAAACACCCCCCCTCCCCTCTTCCCCCCTTCATACAAGTATTCACAAATACAACATGTCTACTGTGAGTATTTCTCTTCCACAACACAACACTACTATATCCTACAAAAAGCAATATAATACATACCCTACAAAAACAACACAACACATATCCTACAATAGATAAACAACACATATCCCTCAAAGAATAGTATATTTAACACGAAAACAACACACGTATTCCACAAAAACAACGTATACAAATATGTTTTTCAAATGTGATTTTCTTTATTGCAGTTATAACATGATAAAATAGACAGTAATAGTAAAATAAAAGACAATTTATAGTAACATATAAGAGATGAAGAGGATACTAAGATGAAGGGGCAGATGATAGGAATGATGTGCACACTAAATAATGGGAATTGAGTTCACTAGTGTGGAGAGGGGATGATAGAGATGAGCACTAAAGTAAAAGAAAAAAAAATGAAAGAGAAGGAAAGAGAGGAATTTTATAACACTCTTATCATATTCCTCACAGTAGCCCGATGATTCAATCCCCGCCATTATTTTTTATTTACTTTATTTTATTCTTATTTTTTATATTGCTTCTTCTTCCTTTTTTTTTTTTTTTTTTATCATCACCCTAGCCATCATGGATTTCCTGTAAGGTGTTTTTATTTTTTGAATAGGTAACTGCTATGAACCATTCCAATCGGCAACCGGTGATGTTTGTTTGTCTCTTTTCTTCATCTCTGTTGACAGCCCGGTAAGCATCTGAAAGTAGAACTCCCCCAAAAAAAAGGCATTCTCACTTAGCACTTCTGCCTTTTTATCCTTTAGAGCTGTACATTGCTCTTGTCTTTTTTCTTCATCTCTGTTTGCAACCCGGTAAGTATCTGAATGTAGACCCCCCCAAAAAAAAGGCATTCTCACATATCACTTCTGCCTTTTCTTCATTTCTGTTTACAGCCCGGTAAGCATCTGAATGTAGAACCTCCCCCCCAAAAAAAAGGCATTCTCACTTATCACTTGTCTTTTTATCCTTTAGAGCTGCACATTACTTTTGTCATCTTTTGTGAAGAATAACTAGAAGGTAAGAAAACTGGGTGGTGGAACATCATTACGTGTCGCTTTTTCACACATACTAAGTTTTTCATATCCTTTTTTCTCGTAGACCAAGTTTTTTTTTGTTTTTTTGTTTTTTTTACAGTAGATATGACTCGGTTCCCTTGTACAACATTACAAATATTTCCCAAGAAGTAAGGTAATTGAACGAACAAAACATTACCTTCAACAAAACAGTACACTCATACTATTCTCTTATAGCACAACTTCCCCTGCTTCATACTGAAATGTTGCTGCGTCCGAGGTGATAATGGCATATTTTTGCTTCTGTTGGAGGAAGCTCCCTCAGAAGCTATTTAGTAGTAGTTTTTTTTTTTTTTTTTTTTTTTTTTTTTTTGTTATGTAGAACGTAGTATGTAGTATGTAGTATCTCTTCTTTACTTTGTAGTATAGTTGGTATTCGTTGTATTTTATTATTATTATTATTATTATTTGTATGTAGTATTGATAGTATCATTATTATTACGTTTGAATAAAAGAAGCCCTGTTTGTTGACCCAATTATATGAATGTATGGAAGCTATCGTATTGATGTCAAGGAGTGTGTATTTCAAATGAGTCATCGTATCAGTCCGTATATATGTCAGGGGTAAACGCTACAGAAGGGAAAAGTGTACTTGCACCTATAGTGATAGGTGTGCACGTCAGGGGATATGGATAGAAAAGGAAGGTGATTAGAACAATGTAGATTAGCATGACTATTATTGAATGGGTCTTACAATAATAAAGAACAGAAGGGAAGTATATATATATAGTAAGAGGGAGGACTAGGCGTAACTAGAGATATAGAATACTAAAATATACAATTAGACAAATGTATTTATGCAATAGGCATAGTAATGCCGAAGGACACAGCGGAGGTCAAATTACATTTTAGGGGCGAGACAATTAGGTTCAACAATGGAAGACGTGACAACCAAAAATAATGTCTGATGAGGACAAGGAATTATATAGCGTGATATATAAAAAGGAACACTGGAAAGATAAGTGGATCTTTGATAGTAGTGTTTGATATATGTTTATGAAAATAAAACAGTGATATTTGAACTTTGATAATTGAATGTCTTTTATTTGATTTGATTTGATTCATCTTTTTATATTAAATCGGTGGAATGTTCCGATTGGGGAAAGTGGTAGTAAAAAGATGAATAAGAAGTGAAATGCTAATAGTGATAAGGGTTGGAGCAGTAGAGGATGTTAGGGGAAATATAATGGTGTGATGGAAAGAATGTGGTTGGAAGTAAAATAAAATAGTTAGCTATTATATATAAAAAATGGGACAGTAAACTATGATCATTATAAATAAAAGTTAAGTGGTAAAATAATTAAGTAGTAAACTATGATCATTATATATAAAAATTAAATAGTAAAATATGAGTAACAAAATATGATCATTACAATATACCCTTGTATCGTCCAATAAGTGACCATCATAAACCCGTTTATACCCTTGTATCGTCCAATAAGTGATCATCATAGACCTGTAAATACTCATTTATCGTCCAATGACATTGTCCATTATGAGAAAAATATAGACGACGATCAATCAATATTTTATTGATATTATTGATTGAATCATTGAAAAAAATTGATAGATTTATAACAAGTCAATCAATAAAAAAATATTGATTGAACCTTATTTTAAGCCCTGATTCAATCAATATTCAATCAATAAAATCAATATTTTTTTTCGCTGTGAAGTAATCCCTGACCCAGACATTTATATAACCTCCAATCTGACAAGTCGTAGAACCCTTTATAGCTCAGTTGGTAGAGCGGAGGACTGTAATGTAAATTGTCATCCTTAGGTCACTTGTTCGAATCAGGTTGAAGGGATTCCTTTTGCGTCTTTTGTTTTTTAATTATTGCTAATTTTGGTTATTAGGTTGTAACTGGAATTTGTACCAAGTTTTATTTGATAAATTGAGTGTTACTGCTATTTTTGAGTTGTTATTGGCTGTGTGTACCAAAAATGTACGAGTTTGTAGAGTTTATATAGCTTGTAACGGTGTGAAGTTAACCTTTTTGTTAAGTTTCAGATATATTTTACACCAAATGTATAGTGTATAAGCGTACTCTTGTTCTTGCTTGAACGGGTTTTGCAGTAGATTTGTAGCGAGTATCAAAAAATATTTTTCCCCTGAATCGGAATTTGAAATGTACTTCTTTGTTTACTTGACTTGTAGAGTTGAAGATATATAGAGAGTACCAGATATGCTATTGGTAATAAATAGTGAGCACCAGAACTTCTGTAGATAAAGTCCAACTTGAAATAAAAGAAGTTTTGAAAAGTAAAACCTGATAAAATAAAATAAAGTAGAAGTATTAACCTTAGTGGTTCAATAAAAATAAAAAAGAGTATGGTGCGAACAGGTTATAACCTAAATATCCCGACATCAATCTTGAAACCCTAAGGCTTTTTTTTTTAAAAATACGGATTTGAATAGTATAGGTCATGGCAAATATGAATCCGTATTTCTTTATCAACTTTCATAATAAAAAAAAAAAGCCTTAGGCATTTAAAGTTGGTCGGTCCAGGCTGTGAGGGGGGAAAATTGAGACAGGTCTTTTACCACAAAAGGAAAATATATGAGTTGGCGGGGTTATAAACAAGGCAGTTCTCTATGCAACATAGCTCAGTTGCGAGGGGCAAAACTGGCCACTGATATGTTGTGGCTTGCAAATCATAAAAAGAAGAGCAACATCACCGCAAGAAAAAAATGCATCAACTTTTTTCATAACAATACCACCCCCATATTCGTGCGGGATACAACCATGTCATCTTGATTGATTTTTCACTTCCAATAAATATTTTTTTGTCTTCTCATTATACTATAAACTAACTATCATGTATAAGCAGGGACAAAATATCAACATATTTCCTTTTTTGAATCAACCAAGATAAATGGCGCACATGCAGTTTTTTATTTGTTTTCGCCGACCTTTATTTTTCTCGCTCTCTTTCCTTCTTCTTTTTCTTTTTTTTAATTCTTCTCAATTGTGACTCCTATGAGGTAACGATGGACTTAGATTAGTGTCAGGACTAGTTTAGAAGCGTTTTCAGAAAAGGGATTACAAGATGCATGAGGAAACCCTTTCATTTTGGATTCAGGATTTGGGACCACCATTAGTTGGCTTTTTGAAGCTTCCATTAGCTTATTTTCGTGTTAGTTTGTCCATAGTTTGAATCTACATTTGAATAAAATATGCCTCTTTTTATTTGCTTCAATGAAAAATGTCCCATTGGTCTCTCTGATGGCTTTTTTTTTTTTTTTTTTTTTTTTTTTTTTTTTTTGCAATAGATTCCGTTTTTACCGCCATCGTCCCCTTTCGATTAGTGTTGATAGCTGCTATCGTTCAATAAAAAATCTGGCTTCCATAAATCCTTGTATAATGAATTAGAATCCTTTTTACTATTGTATCATTAGGTTATTGTCTATCATTCTTCAAGTCTGCCTCTAGTTTCCTTCATCCTACCTTTTTTAGATCCCTTTTTACAATGAACCCACCACTCTTATAGTAGTGTTGACCATATTAATACTTGAATAAAATATTCTTCTTTATTAAATCTTCCAAACCATCGGATAATAATAAACACCATATTGTTGTAGCTAGTTTGTGAGTGTTCTTTCAAATATTTGCTTTCGAGTTTAGTGGTACCACTTTTCACCTATACCGCACCCAACCATACTAATGCCGCTTTAGAGCTTTTTTTCTTCTTTATTTTTTTTTTTTCTTGCAGCTGCGCCTGCTTAATGACCATCAGTGACTACTTGGCATATCTAGCTCACTTAACGTGATATGTGATCCTGTACTTGCTCAACCAGTCATATCAATCGGCCAATGACGTGAGGTAAGCGTAGCTTTCCAAATAGAATATTATAATCTTCATTACCGAATATATTGTATATACGCAGTTTATTATTTAAAACGCATGAAAAACGTTAGCAAAGGCAAAGCAGCCCATCAAAGTGCAAAAAGACAGATATGTCAATACCCATCCTGTTTTTGTTTTCTCCTTTTCCGGACACAAAAAATATCAACCTGCATAACGTTGAGTATGATGCGTATGTCAAGAGAACGCTCATAAAGTGTAACATGGTCGAGGGTGTCGAATTACATCCTATCACAATCTACGGTCCAACATTCCTCCTTCTCTTTTTTAACAATTGGCTTTGCCTGCGTTAGTATTCAAAATTGGAGTATCGTTAAATATGAAATCACTACAATCACCTTTCATTTACAACACTTCATATACATTTCGTTTATTATATTAAATCCACTCTGTTCCAAGTAACAAAAGATAACATTTATATTTCATGCTGCTAGACGATACAGAAAACAAAACAAAGCAAACCAAACAAAAATAAATGAGCGACACTAGCATGAATAGTAAAATCATTTATTTTATTTGGATATCGGTAATAATAATAATAATAAAAAAAAACACGGGGGAGGGAGGGGATAATATAACGCATAATGTATATGACTAGAATATACTATATATAACTATCTTTCCAGCGATAAGGTATCGTAACTTGATAGGGTCAATGATACAATATCCCTAATAAAAGAAGATGAATAGACATTGTGTCAGTATATATTTAAAAAAAAAAAAAAAAAAAAAAAAAAAAAAAAAAAAAAAAAAAAAAAAAAAAAAAAAAAAACAATGTCAATATAAATAAGTAAGACTTTTTATTTGCATAGTTGGAATTATGCTCTGTTCATTGAAGAATAACAGGGGAAGTGGTGGAGATAATCAAGTAGTTTATAACATTAAGGAAGATAGTGTACAAAGCAGATATGTAATTGAAATACAACGGATATACTGATACAGTATATGAAAAAATGTGGAGAAAGAGGGGAGGGGAGAAAAAGAGGGGAGAGGGATAATGGGAGTAAACTATTGACCTAAAGAGGAAGATAAAGATGCGCCAAGGACACCAGCCAAGGAAGCGGTCAAACCCACTGTTGTGTAAGTCATGGTTCTGGGATCTATAATCATCTTGGCCAACAACCGTTTCATAGAACTTTCTGCAGGTCCACGCAGGAAGATATATAGAAGCACCCAGTAAAGTGTCCCATTGTAAGCAAACGATAGTCGAAAGAGTCGTCGAGTCGTCCTTATGATGAGTTGTTCCGAGCGTCGAATTTGTAATTTCAATGGTGCACCTGCATATGTTGAATGAGGATCATCAGCTGGTAATAAATGTGGAAAATGTGGCTCCCGTCGTTGTTGTATTCCATCCATCTGCTGCTTTTCAACCACAACCAAAGTTTCCATGTTACCCAAGTCTTCATCTTGTTGTCGTTCGAGAGCGAGATTAGTAAGTCGATATGATAGATCCACTCCACAAACACCATCACTGTCCGTCCCATTCCATTTCTCTGATGATGATGATGATGATGACGCTGTAAAAGTTGGGCCCGACCCAAAGATAGTTGCTAGAAATGAAGGTATATTTATTCCGGTAAGATGGAAATATCGGTTTGTTGATGGTTTCGGTGCTGGGAAAAAGGATCGGTTCGTTGAGGAAGGCTGCTTAGAAGGTGATCGTATACCAATAGGTGTCAGTGTGCCAGGAGTACCATATACACTTGAATATCCGCTTGGTGGCATTTTCCAAATAGACTGCGATTGCTGTTTTTGCTTTTGTTCTTTTAAAGGTGATTCCATTGCATCATAAAAGTCATCTGATGAGAAAGACGATGTTGATAGACTTCGACCGGGTCGCGTGACAGGTAAATCATCAGTGAGAGATGGTGCCAGATGTGTTTCCATTTTCCATCCACTTCCATATTCTCGTAAAATAGTATCGCTATCCAAAGTCCATTCATATTCATCATTTCCACCAAGTTCTGTGAGTGAATTAAGTAAAGTTTGTTAATGATCAGGTAGTTTATTCCTTCTCACTGTCCTTTTTTTTTTTTTTTTTTTTTTTTTTTTGTATTATTACCTTCTAACAAGTTTTCTTCAGGGATGTACTCTATCACCTCTTTTGCCGAAGGAAAGTTGACTTTGCTCTTGGCACGTTCAGATAGGAGTAGTTTGACCATTTGCCATAAGCCTTGGTACATCCAACCGAAATTCATCACATATATGGAGCCAAAAAACCCTGGGAATCGGTCATCTGTTACATTTCGTAGTTCTTGTATCAAGCGTTTTTCCTAAATGTAAAATGAAAACTATAAAGTAAGATCGTCGCTCATTCATCAATCCCCACAACCCCAGCACTTTGGAAATTTCAATCCGCCCTGTTGCACTTACCAAAGGAACCATAGGTGATTTTGAGATATCAATAACAACGACAATTTGCGAAATCAGCACAGGTACATCATGAGCCAAGTTGTTGCCTATATTCTTCAGTCGATGCTGTTCGTTTCGCCTAGTTAGGTCTCGTGTCCATTTTCGAGCAATTTCCATAACGAGACAAGCAAAAGGTGGTATAGTATCAGATAAAGCCAGTCCGCCAAAGTCGGGGAAGTGTCGCATACGAATGACAGCAACTGGTCGTCCGAGCCGATCTTGTTTGTGGAAAAAGGCGAACGCAGGATGATCGTGATTAAAGAAGCTTGAATGAATAGTGTCCCACTTGATTTGATCCATATTGATTTCCTTTCGCCAAAGTACAGCATCTAACAAACGTCCAAAAGCCAGAGTTTCGTCAAAATCGCTGTCTTTCAGGAATCGAAATAAAGTCACTACATAAGAGAACGAAATGAAAATGAGATCACCAAACAATACTTAACATTTGCTGTCCCTTTATTGCTTAGTTCAATACTTGCCATGATCTTGAACATAGTCCATAGCAAACGCTAGGTCAGCTTGAGGTAACACCAGTTCTTCCAGATGCTGTTGAAGTTTTCGTTCGAGTGAGAGGATAACTTGACTACTTTCGAGGTATTGCGCATTGAGTTCCAAGATAGTTTGTTGAGTTAAAGAAGTTGTCATGGAGTAGAATTAAAGTATCGAGATTGGTGATAGGATGGTATGAGAATGTAGCGAATGATAGGATAAAAAAAAAGAAAAAAAGAAAAAAGAAGAGAAGCAGTAAAATATATAAAAAAAAAAATTAGGAAAAACCTTGCGCGGTTTAAATCAGTAACATTTGTTGGATTCTGGCCCCGGCTATCGATGGCAAAAAATTTATCAATGCAAAAAGGCGGCTCTTCATATAAAGTTCAACGATGAGCACATTTTCTAATTCACTAGTCAAGTCAGAGTGGTATTTTATTAAAAAAAGCTAAATAGATATTATTCTAACTAATTTCAACAGAGGTAATTTCATTTTCTTGGGACTATCTTGAATCGACCAGTAGGAATCCTTGTGTAATCAGACGTAGGGAATACAACAGAATCAATGGCAGACATCTTGTAGCTTCGGATCAGCATGGCGAGGATAGTTTTGATTTCTTGAATGGCAAACCAGCGACCAGGGCAAGCATGTTTGAACATACCAAAGAACATAAAGTCATCGCCAATCTTGGTAGAGTTTTTACCTTGATCTACAAACCGGTATGGCTCAAAATTATTCGCATTCATTCCACTCTTTTGAAGCTTTTCGTCACGATGATTGGAATAAAAGTTGACAAACGCATTTTCACCTATTAAAAGAAAAAAAATATTGTAATGTCAATAGCGGTGTTTCAAAACGCATGAATATTCCTGTTTACCTGGACGGATCATCGCACCACCCGATAAAACGATTGTCTTTTTGCCAACATTTGTGTGTGGAAGTCCAATGTAATCATTTCGGAGACGACATGATTCACGAATAACACTATCCATCTTGACAAATTTGTTCAGAATTTCTCTAGTAAAGACTTCAGGGCCAACAGTGTCATCGTAACCAGCTTCTTCCAAGACAGCGTTTTGTTCTTCATACAGTTCTTCCAGCACCTTGGGATTATCCAAAAGTCTATAGAGTACAATGGTACCATTTTCACTAGTGGTGTGTAGTGCAGCAAATATAATTTGGGTCATCCAATCAACACAATAAGAATAAATATCCATATGAGGAGGACAATCATCGGTTTCGAGAATATCTTGCAAAAAGTCATTCTACAAAAAAAAAAAAAAAAAAATTAATAAACAGGTAATAGTCAATTAAAATATATACACATAAAGAGAGTAAAACATCAATCTATAAACTTACTGGACGATCCCAATTGCTGTCTTTTTCTTTCATAGCCTTTAATCGTGAGTCAATCTGAGGCACCAAGGCGGCAAAGAGCTGATCACGATGTCTTTTGACGTTTGTTGAAGTCTTGCCAATGTACCACATCCGTAAACGCATCAAATGAGGGAAGTGTTCCAAATAAGGCTTAGGACCCATATCTGATCCGACTTCAAGCACCATGTTTTTAAACGAGTCCACCAAATTCAAATCTTTTGCCAATTCAGGACCAACAAAAACAGAGGCACTTGCCTTGGCGACCATATGTTGCACAAAAGGGTAGACATGATCAAACTCTTTTCCTTCATCTAATGTTATATAAAAAGAGTGTGTGATGTTAAATAGAGCTACTCTATTTCTGTATCTACATCTCACATACCAGGCACCACACCGCATTGCTCGTATAACCCAATCTTGAGCTACCACAAAAAAAAAAAAAGACAGGAGTGGATGAATAAACAAAGACTAAATCTGTTTTAAATATGATAATTTCTTACATGTTCGATAACACGACTGGTATAAAAGGGAAGTTTTGGACTGAGGTTTTTCTTGATTCCGCCCGAAACTACATGAGGAGGTAAGTCGTGGATAGAGCCACCATTTGCCAGAAGGTACGTGTCGAAGTCCTAAATTAAACAGAAAATATAATTAAAAGATATTATCAAGTAAAAAAGCAACTTTTTTTTTGATATATTTGTTACCCTTTGAATACCAGCCATAAAACTGAAGTTTTCATTCGAAAAAATTTCTCGCACTTGTGGACCTGATACAATTGTAGCATACTGAAATAAGCATTAGAGCAGAATATATATATATGAAAACTATATGAATATTTGTTTTATTTTGTTCAATGTACCTGGCCAAAGAGTTGAGCACCAAAAACAGGGCCAAGTTTCTCTTCCCATTTCTTGACAAATGCAACAGGATTTTCGCGGTATTCAGAGGTCGACCCAAAAGAGAAGGTACCGCAAGGAACTTGAGGGCATCCACGTTCAACCTATTGTACATGTTTATTATTGTTTATTTATTGTTTTTTGAAATAAAAAAACATGACAGTTAGTCTATCATTTTCAAAAGAAAAAAAAAAAAAAGCCTTAGGATGATCCTTTTACCGTTGATGACTTGTAAGCTGCCACACCAGATATTAATATGAGAGCTGTAGCTATTCCAATCACACCATCTTTGGATGATGCAACGGATTGCAGCTGATCCATTGTCTTTTTTTGATCAAAGTTGTTAAAAAATTGATGAATATATTGTGTTAGCATTGTTTGTAGATAATGTATATATCAAAAGTGGTGGAAATAAAAAAGAAATAAAAAAGAAAGAAATATGCGCCAAAAAGTAAATTTAATTTTCAGAAATTAAAACACCGCGCGCAGAATTTAAGCCAATCGGTTATCGGAGGTGCTTTACCCCTTAAGGGCGATCGCTCACCAGTAATGTTTTATCCTACTTCGGCCCGAAAATACCCCTTGATTTATTTTCTCTCCTGAAAAATTATGAAATCCTTTTGTCCGCGACCGGTACTAAAGACAATCGTCCTTTTGCACACTCATACATCTTCATAAAAAATATTATACCTACTGGTGTATAACCCTGAACAAATATGGTCATTTATTATTTTAGCCTCGGATGAATACTTTTTGAGTGTGTCATGAAGGCTCAATTGACCCACGGAACTCCAATTTTTCATAAATTCAAAAAATACCTATAATTTTTACTAAATTAAAATTAATTTCCTGTTGAACAAATCCCTCGCTTAGGTCTATCGGTAACCGCGGCCGTAGAAACAGAATCTTGTGACACAGCGACGGAGAATGCCATGAACTGTCTGCTTGCTTCAGCTATTAGTTAACGATAGCATCGAAATATAAAAACTGAGAGAGAAAGAGAATGATCTACGACTTATACCCAATATTCTTCGTCCTTTGTGTAACGCCCCATTTTCATCACTGTTTCCAACATATAGTTCCTTGTTTATCAGTTGTTAGTTTGCCATTAATTGCTGTGCTCAGTTAAAAAAAAAAGGAACACTTTGCCTCCCCTGCTGAGCGTGGATGAAGAGATCAGAAGATGATCTCACATATAAAGTAGTTTTGGAGCGTAAAAAAAAGTGTCAGATATGAGGGTAATGAAATAATATAAATCGAAAAGTCCTCTGAAGAAAGAAATATATCATCTTGGGTCAATATGATAGGTAATATAAAAGCTGCATTTTTAGTAGAGTGGCATTGGATATTGAACCTTTATGGCACAAAACAGAGGAAGGCCGGCACCAGTTAGGTTGCTAGTCCAAAAATGGGCAAAATGTATCTCAAGCGCATTGAGCAGTAGTTAGTGAAGAACACAGTCCGTGGAATAAATAAATTGCGGGGATATTCATAAAAGTCATGATCAGCTATCTAAGAAACCCCGAGAATTACGGCATTGGAGAAATCTTGGAATTTTTTTCTTTGTTCAGGTCCTCAATCCACTTTGTATCCATAGTCAAGGGCATAAATTTTATCTCCGAACAGTAGCCCCTCTTTTTTTTTTTCTTTTTCTTCCATCTTTTTTTGTTTTTTTTTGTTTTTTTTTGCGTCTTTTTTTTGTTTTCCTTTCTCTTCGTTTGCTTATTCCTCATGTATTTGTGAATCCACCAAAATGATACACGAAGACAACGATCCATTGACCAAGTCCATCTTTGATGACTCCACTTTTCAGACACCTTTTATGGATGGGCAATCTATGCATGTTTCTCATTTCGCGTCTTCGCATCATATTGATGTCAATGATCCTTGGGGAAACGTTGGCGGACATGAAGCCTCTCATGCCGATATTAGTCGCTCTTTCACTTCTCCCAACTTGCAAAGTTTATCCTTAACAGGCAAATATGACTACCCTACGGATACTGCCACTTTGATACTATGTAAGTCCTTTTTTATTGAACAGTCCAAGCATTTTTGCCAAACCCTAATCTAGTTTTTCTTTGATGTTATAATACCAGCTGGTATTGCCTTACCAGAGACTTACAGCAAGTTATTTAATGAGACACAGCGATCTGGTCAGGTTTCTTTATCGGCGCTCCACAAAATATTAGAGCGTGCTCAACTATCGTCTCTGGACATTGAAAAGGTAATTAACCAAATATACCAAACACAATTATTCTTCTAAATATATCACTAATGAATGCTCTTTATATTGGAAATTTGTGGGTAATAGATCATACAAATGATTGTTCCAACTGGCAGCTCTTATGTAACTCGACCTGAGTTCACTGCAACATTGGCGTTGATCTATTGTGTACAAAATCATCTAGGTAAGACCAAAAAAACAAAAACAAAACAAAACATGTTGACAGTTTATTGAAGTGTAACATTAAAACGCCCACATTTTTCTTTTTTCTTCTTCTAGATCTCTCACTTGAAAGCTTATACCAACATCGCAAAGGTAAGACATTTAATAAAACAAAATTGAATATAAATGAACATGTGTGATGTACGCTTTTATTGGTATCTGACTACTAATTTAGTTATCATAACAATGTAGTACTCGGGTTTCCAATACTAACACCAGCCAAGCATTCCAATCCTACCAATAATTTTGATTTTTTACCATCATCACTATCACCTATCACCAATTCATTATCCAACATAAACACATCTAGCTTATCACTTTTATCATCTTCGGACTCCAATGCATCATCATCATCACCATCATCATCAACCTCGACCGTAGCAATACAGCGGGACTCACCTACACAAAAACTAAACACAAAAGACTGGTTCAAGGATATCGAGGAAATCAAGATTACCATTGCGCCGGAGCGGGAAGGGTTTATCTTCAAGCATGTCAACTATATCGTCACAAGCCAACAAAGATCGTCTATTGTCCTTCGACGGTTCAATGATTTTTGGTGGCTCATGGAATTCTTGGCCTGTCATTACCCATTCCGAATGCTACCGATATTGCCTCCGAAGAAGCTTGGTGGACGTAAGTATATTTGTGAGGTATAATAGCGGGGGACGGATAGTATATATTAACTCAATGCGTGTTTACGATTAGGTGATGACACGGTGTTTTTAGAGAAAAGAAGGAAAGGGCTGACAAGATTCATCAGTTCTGTGGTACGCCATCCAACACTGCGTGATGATTCTGTCGTATCAAAATTCTTGACAGAACCTTCGGTAAGTGAAGGGCAATTGAAGGTTTGAAGATGTAGTAAACTAATTTTTTTCTTCTATTCATGCTGGTGGCTGGCGTATTTATATAGGAATTGGCTACGTGGAGTAAACACTTACCAACTTCATTGGTTGATGAATACAAGCGGAATCATCATAATTTTGAACATATGCTATCCATCATCCCAGACGATATCGAAGACAGGATACAAAGAAGAAGAACAAACGTACGATCCTCTATTGACCAATATGTGAACATGTGCTATATTATGGAACGAACTATTCGACGGATGAATGATCAAGCCTCGGACTATATCCGGTTCAGTATGTCTCTCGAGTATGTTTTAACATTCACCTTCCACCCATTCTTCCATGCTTTAGGCATCGATGGACCGTATTAATCCCCCCTTCTTCTTATTTATAGTGCGCTTGCTCAATCAGAACAAAGATATCATGCATCGGAATGCCAAAGTTGCCAAAGGATAGTTGGCGGATATAAAACCGTGGCCAAACATATTCAAAAGGACAGTGGTATTCTGGACAGCCAAGTAATGAGAACAAAAAATTATCTACCTCTGTTGTTGTTATTGTCACTCACATTTATCATAGGTATCTATTTCTGCCGAAGGTGTTTTGGAGAATCTGAAATTTGTACGGGATTTATTGGTATCATTTAGGGAATTGGTGGATCGCAAGGACAAGATAATGGTGGACAACTCTGGGGAACTGGAAAAACGGCTCAGTATTAGCAAAAACAGACTTAATCAACAGAAGAAAATACCTGGCAAAGAACAAGAAATGAAGCAATTGGTTGGATCAATACAATCGGTAAGGGAAATAATAATAATAAGATGTTCATCGGGTCTATACAAGAAAATAAATTAATCTTTTTGTTTTTACAAGGACGAACAAGCATTAGAGGAACGGAAAAGGCATCAAATATTTATTCACAGCAATATATGGACGGAAATGACCTATCTTCACAAACAACAGGCTTTTGTATCTGCTCTATATGGTAACTATGTCAACGGAATGATGGAATTCTTGAAAGTGCGTGCTGAAAATTGGCGATTACTTGAACACTCGGTGTCTGAAATGCCTGTGGATTGGGATGAATACCTTTAGAAGTTAGTCAGTTAATCAGTTAGTCAGTTAGTTTTGTTAGTTGATTCCGAACTGCATATTTTGGAATATAAGCAGTATTCATCATATTTTATGACTTTTCGGTTTTTGACTTGATTTGACCTCTGTTTTTTTATTAGTTTTATTGCTCCACGACTCTAGTTTTGCATGCCACATACATTATTTCCTTGTCCCCCCCATCATTAATAGTTTCACATTTGACTATAGTCTTTATATATATATTCATACTTCAACTTCAAAGACGTACAACGCTTTTTTTTTTTTTGGAATAAAAACAACTTTATTTTTATCATTCATTTACTTTTGCATTTGTTTGTCATTATTGTTTTGTTTTTGTGTCTACATATGTATAGTTGATCATATTGAAAAAAAAATTCTCACCATCATAGCCAGTCACCACAAAAAAGTTGCCTTATACTATACTTTCGATACAATCCCCTTCCCCATCGTAGTTACAGTAGTAAAAACAGATATGCGGTGCATTTCATCTAGAGCCACCAACGTTTTGAAGTCTTACAACTTTGAGATAAATAAAAATACAGTGTCATTGGAAAACTTTTGCAATCGTTTCTAGAGTAGATAAGACTGTTTATTGAAGTTTAGATTGTGTCTATGTCTCGTAAAAAAAAAGTTATAAGCATTCATAGTCAATTGATATTTGGAAATTTTGGCTGAGGATCCTTGGAACTGGAATGATCCTCGACAGGGCAGTTTTCCAAACACTGTAGAACTTAATTTAAACAGTGATGAAAGAATACTGGTCCTGTTCCGCAAAATAAATGTAAAAGGGTATGGAAGCTGCTGCATCCGTTATATGACATCTGATTTTAAAAATGTCCCTCCCAAAACGTCATCGAAGTCATTGTTGCATATAGCATAATATTGATTTCATATCTTATCAAACACGCCTACCAAAAAGGTAGTTTAATATCTGGTGGGTCTGGTAGTAGAGAAGAAAAAGAGAATATATTTTATTGAAGCATAAACTGAAACTGTGAAGTTCAGCATTAGTCAAGAGATCTAATGGAGCTTGCACGGGAGTGACTAAGGGGAGATCTGGAGAATGGTCAATACTAATTTAAAGAAAAAAAAACAAAAAAAACAAAAACAAAACGAATGTAAAAAGGGAGCTAATACACTTTGCATAGAATGGGAATGAACAAAGGGATATCTTTATTGAATCACAACAATGGTCAATACTAATCAGTAGGAATCATCGTAGTAAAAAAGAGATCTATTACACAAGACATCAGAGAGACTAATGTAACATTTTTGATTAAAGCAAGTAAACAGAGACATATTTTATTCAGATATAGATACAAACTATGGACAAACTAAGACTAAACCAAGTTGATGAAATCTCCAAAACGCCAACTAACTAATGGTGGTTGTAGATCCTAGAACCAAAATGAAAGGGGTTCCCCATGCATCTTGTAATCCCTGAGCTGAAAACCCTTCTAAACTAGTCCTAACACTAATCTAAGTCCACCATTACCCCATAGGTGCCACAAGTGTGAAGAATTAATGAAAAAAGAAAAAGAAAGAGCGCAAAAATTGAAATAAAAAATCATGTGGGCGGCATTTGAAAAGTTTTTTTTATTGGGTGGATACATAACGGGAATTCTTGAATTCTTTTTTTTTTACTACATACAACAACATAACATGGTAGTCTCTTCCTATGGCTGTAATTGACAGTATGGTGGCTCTCTTCTTGTGACGCAGCTGTCACAATGCCATCGCATCCCGTGCTCTTTAGAATAGTTTGCCACACATCATAGAATTCCTTACCCTCTTAGTTTACTTATTATGTTTACTGACTATTATAATAAAAAATTAGAGGATTTAGTAGTTTATAGATGTGTCCCTGTTTTATAGAACCAAACAATAAAAACAACTCAGAAGTTGAGAAATGTTGGATGTGACGGACGGTAAAAAAAAGATTTACCTACATTGCGGACATCGGAATCCACATGATATGGAGTTTCAAGTATGATTTGTTTTTTGACATAGAAAAAGAAAATGGGAAGATGCCTTATTTAATAAAATTACAATACTGTATCTATGTTCTAAATTATACTTAGCTTTCGACAAATGCAGTAATGCACCATTGAAATAAAAAAACGGCAACAATTTTGTTTCCCAAAGTGGTTGTAGTACGATGTCAAACACGTTTTTGTAATAAATATGACAAACAATAAGGGTTGAAGAATTTCAAATGCCGCCACCACAACCCTAGTGATCAACGAATCACCCATGAAACTAACGCTTTTAAGAAACAGTTGATGTACCCTTTTAACACTCGACCTTCCTTTCCTTTTCTTTTTTTATTGTTCTTTGAAAGAGTTCATTGTCAGTGCTATATTATGCTTTTTTCTCCTATCTATCAACCAACATTGGTGTTGATAGTATCCGCTTTATTACCATTGGTGGCATGTTACAATGGTGATTCTCTTAGTGGGCTGATTCTTTTGGCAGATAATAAGGACATTCGGTCCGGTGTTTTAAGTGCTGATCACCGCTGTCAAGATTATCCCAAGAATTTTCCAGTCTCACGTATCACTAATCGTGGTACGGTTCATTGCACTTTGTGGACCGAGTCCCAGTGTCAAGGATCGCAATACATTGTTCCTGCCCATTATGAGTTGGCTAGTCCGAAAGATATTTCATTCAAGTCAGTTATCTGTTAAAAAAAAAAAAAAGGAATAGTATAAAACAATAAAAATACATTGACGACTCTTTTGCACATACAACACAAAAAGCACAACATAATAAATAACCATCAGACAAAAAATATACATTTTATTCAAATAAAAAATGATAATAATACTATCATAAACAGTCGACAAAATATACAAATAAAAGTGAGAGGGGGGGATATCTGAGCACTAAAATCTATTTCTAATGCATATAATCAACTAACTACCACCAAGCTAAACCCGTTGCAGTTTCATCCTTTTTCCTAAAGATGCCATACGTTTCACGAAATTGACTTCAGCCATGTCGATTTCCATTTCTGGTGTTGAAGATGATGCTGGCGGTGTTGATGGTGCGCTGTTTTGTCGTTGTGTCTTTTTATGTCCTTTGGTAAGCCCACTGCCGAGTTTCATCAGTGCTGATTTTGATCGCTTTGGCTGCGGAGGGGCAAGGGATGTGGTTGGTAAAGATGTGGATGATGGTGACCGAGACGGTGAAGAGTGTGTAGATGTAGATGCAGATGAGGAGATTGTCGAGCTAGAAATCGAAGTTGTCATAGTAGGAATTGCTGTTGCCGCTGAAGAAGGCACCAAAAGCTGATCATTGAGTGATGCAGATGATAAATTTTCATCAGGTGGAGGTGATAAGAGTGTTGAAGGAGGAGGCAAAAGTGATGGTTCAGAAGAGCACGTTGGTGTTGATGGCATGGGCGGGATCATATCGTCTGGGCTTGTGCATGTAACAATGGAAGGATTGCTAGTACTTTTGTTTACTGTTGATGATAATTTGTTGAAGCCACCGCTTTTCCGTTTGATACTGGCTGAGGTCTTGATTGATTTTCTTTTCTTCTTGGGACGATATCCAACAGACCTTGACCGTCGTAAATCAGAGACTTCAACTACAACGGGCCGTGCCATGGCGTAGCTTGTTCGTCGTTTAATTTCTGTCGATTTTTGACTATTGGCAAGTGATGTTGATGATGATGATGATGATGCTTGTGGTGTATCAGGTAAAGGCTTAAAGTGCGTCAAAGGGGTTTTTGTGGCGACCATCACAACAGAATTGGTGGATGACATTGTTGACGTTGATGCAATTGATAGGCGAGAGGTACTGTGAGTGGCGGATAAGTAAGTGTTGCTCGTTGGAGATGAGGGAGGTTGATATATACTTGACGCAGTAGAATTGCGATTCATGGAAGAACGTGGGGATAGTGTTGATGAAGATGATGATCGATGTTTGTTGCTATTGTTGCTGTTGGTAGTATTGTTGGTATTCGCGCCAGTTACTAAGGCTGCCAGTCGACGAATGGATTTCTTTTTGGATAGGGACTTTTCACCACCACTAAAAGCGTTGACAAAGCCATTCAGGATATCGGTACTTTTGTGTTTTGGTGCTGATGTTGATGCTGATGTTGATGCTGATGCTGATACTGATGCTGATGCTACCGGTGATTCTATTGATTTTGTTGATTGAGATTTGTATTTTAGGGACGATGATCGAGTTGGTCCAGGTTTCAAATTGGCGCGTTGATAGGTATCCATTGGCACGGGTTGGCTTGAAGATCGCCGCCTTGAAGAAGTAAATCCACTTGTTTCTTGAGATGGAGGAGGATGGGAAATAGGAGGAGGAGGAAAATTCATATTCCGCGATCGAATGGCAACACTTGACCGACGTTCAGGTTCTTCCAAGTCAAAGGTTTCAAACGCAGGAATGAGGTTCATGAAGGAGTCTGTGGAGTAACGTTGTGATTTCCGTGATCGGCGTTTGTGTTGATTGTGTCGGGAGCTAAAAGGAAGTTCAGGGAGTGTGGGTGCAGTGTTGAGAGTAAGACTAGTATCGACTTGGAATTCCATATTGAACATTGTCATCAATTCATTCGCCCAAGTTTGAGCCACAGCGCTATTTGAGGATAATCCAGTATCACTTGTCCAGCTGAGACGGTTACGCATTTTTGCCAATGATTTTCGTCGTTGTTTGTCGTCTGCAGTAGGAGAAGCGGCTGTGGAGGTCGTGTTACTATTTGATCCAGTGGCAGCAGTAGTGATAGGTCGATCCGGTAGAGGTTTGAATTCCTTTTGGTATAAAAGATCACCAGACAGAGACGCACTAGAGTGTGAATAAAGAGGATATTCCATAATAACAGGTACGGTTGTTGATGAAGTTGATATATTTTCATGAAGTTCGAGTTGATTATCATTCGGTGTCAGTATCTCTTCGTCAGCCCACAAGTCATCATCGTCTTCATCGTCTTCATCGTTCAGATTGATGGGTTTAAAGGCCTCCATAGTTTGAATATATTGTCCAAAGATCTGTTCAAGTCCATCTTGCGTCATGTCATTCAAAGATCTAGGAAAAAAATGTCAGTATATGGATTTCATTAGGTCCACCCCCTATTTTTTACAAGAAGCTGCAAACTTACTCTGGAGTGAAGAATTGCCAACGTCTCATCTGATCAAGCCATTCAGGAGGGGTATCGGTATATATAACTTCGGTCATGTTTTTGATGAGAGCCGTTTTTCGCATGGAATTCAGGTCAGGAGCAGAGAATGTGAGTTGGGCTAGTTTGTAGTTGGAAATCGCAGCAAGATTTATCGGATTGTCCCTCGAGAGTAAAGGTTGGTTCATCACAGAGGATAGCTGAGCCGAAGACTTTGGCGCAGCATAGTTGTATTGTTCAAGGCGCTCACCAGTGCACTCTTGTAACATCGTTGACAAATAAGTAAAAAGAAATAAAGAGAGAAAAAAGAAAAAAGAAGAGAAAGACTAAAATTACAGAAATTAAATAAATCCTCGTGGTGGCACAACGTTGTGATGTTTAATCACCGCTAAATGCTTTTGCTTTTGGGCTTCCAGACCCCTCGTGGATTGATATCATATTATCCAAGTTAAGACGGAGGTCAGGTTCCGTATTTATAGCAGCATCTCCCACCACTCAATGTCGAAATATCTTTTTGGGTATACACTGTTCTTTTTTTGGTTTTGCATTTTGAAACACCGGCGACCAAAAAACCAGTGTTTCCACTCAATTTTTTCCCTCCCCTTCCTCTTTACAACACTTTTATCGTTTTTTTTTTATATCTTCTTTTTTGAAAACATATTTATTAAACCAACCTCCATTACAACTTCTTTTTATTTGCTTTTGACATGCTCCTCATACCTCAATTATGAGCAGTGATCCGTATATTTCCAACTCCTCTTTACCACAACAAACGTCATCCTCTCTTACACGAATTGTCAAGGCTCAAGTTGCTTTACTACTGAGCCATATCAACAAGGACAACTACAAGAAAACTTTTTTTGAACTCAATACTGTAAGTTGTACCATAGTTTATTATTTTTTTGCAATAGGGGCAAAAATACGGGTGGAGAGGGGTAGTGTATATGGGGAGTGGGGAGTCTGTAGGATTCGGCTGGTTGAGAGGGCTGAAATAACACGCTGATCGTGACTTTTTACGTGGGCAAAAAAAATTGAAAAATTAAAAACACAGCACACTATTTTTTTCTTCCTCTTTTCTTTTTACTTTTTTTTCTTTATTTCTCATTCTTTATATCCTTTATTTTCTTCGATATAGATTGTCGAAAAATACGGTAACGTTATCCAACAACATTTACTACGATACGCTTTATCGGAACGTTACAAACAATCTAATCAATTGGAGGATACTCACCTGGACTCACTCAACCGTCTTTTGAAAGAAAGCATTAACGTTACGCAACACAACACGAAGCATTCTTCTCTCACTTGTTTTGGCGAAGCTTTACAACAGTTCATCTCTGCTTCCGACTCGAATCTTTTTGACTTGGCTGCACTTCTGGAATATCTCGACTTGGACAGCTTCGACAAATTTGTTTTATCATCACGTATCATCACTGCTTGTAAGAAACAACAGATTATACTCCAAGGTAAGGAATATAATTGTCGAATTTTACTACTTTTTCTTCTTCTAAAGTGTAGTGAAATTTACCGACGTTTTTATATTATAGCAAAGGGAATCGTTTCTGAAAACTTCAACTCTGCAATACAAATCCTCTCTGGTTTACACACTGTGCCACAAACTGCCTTAATCTGGACCAAAGACCTGATTCAACATCTTATTGACACAAACGACACTTCCATCCTATCAGCGGAAGACATTCAAAAATACACTGCTTCAGTCTCTCAACACCAATCTTCTGACAAACTCAACCCAAACGCCAATATTAAACAATTACAACAAATGCCTGAGTAAGTTGTTTTGGAAAGTATTGAAGGAAAAAATAGTATAACTAATCTTTCTTCTATATTCCTTAGGAACAATAGCAACAACAACGATACTAGCTCTAGTGAAGGTCACCTCAGTAAACTCATACTGGAAGCTGGATACGAATGCTGTGCGTCTACTCAATCCGTGGAAGAAATTCTAAACAAGATCAACAAGAAAATCACGGAAAAGGATATTGCCGAATGCCTTGGATGTATGGCACGTACTTACACTAATATGACAGGTGTTGGCAGCGGATCTCCCAATGGCTCAAATTGGGGCGTCGAAAACTTTGTTTCGGTCGTGAAAGAAACGGTAAAAAATGATGATACTATCCAAAAAACAGAACACTGATTTTTTTTTTTTTTTTTTTTTTTGTAATTATTTGAATAGTCTTCCGATCTTGATTGGTATAAGGTGGTCGAAAACTTCGATTACGAGCACTTTTTTGTTTATGATGCCAAAGGACTCGATATTCTTATTCGTGCTTGGAAGGAATATTCAAGCGTAAGGAAAAACTCATACCATCTGATATTTAGCGAAAATACCTAACAGCGCTTTTATTTTTTATTTTAGACGGACCCTTTCCCTGCAAATAAATTCTTTGGTCAATGGAACAACTTGAAAGGTCAGCTCAGCGCTTTATACCAAATGGCAAATGTGTCTACCGATGTACTTAGTCTTGTGGATTGCTCAAAACGCAAGGTGATTGAAATGAGTCAGTTTAGTGCCTCCAACCAAAACATTGAAGCTATGGCCGCTCAATTAATGAAATCTCAACTCAACTCACTGGATCTTATTGAATGTGTGATCAACTTGGCTGATACTGCTGTGGCCGATGATGTTTCGGTATTCATGGAAATGATGACCCATAAGTCTCCTGAATTGGTTTTCGTTGGTCTTATTCAAATACAGGTAAAAAATCATTATTATTGACGAAATTACTTCAAAGTACTCAATTATCTTCGTTTAATTACATATAGCCTATCAAGTCAGCTCTTCATAAAGATCTTCTCCGGCGTCTCCTTCTTATGTATTTGAATGGCAATCCTGGTAGTACCTTTGTACTTACGAGACTTTGGCAAATCAACCCGAACTTCCTGTCCAAGAGTTTATTGGAATTATACAGCAAAGATGCCACGACTCTTACCCGGATTTTGGATATTGCGCATGAGCTCAAGGTAAGTGATGATGTTGAATCAAAACAAAGAAATGCAAACATCAAAAAACTAACGATATTACCACTCTTTTGAAGATTCTTCCTCAAATGTTGGATGTACAGCCTGCCTTCTTCGCAATTGATTTGGCGGCGTTAGCTTCACGCCGAGAATATCTCAACTTAGAAAAATGGGTTCAAGAAAAATTCAACGAACTGAAAGACCCCTTTATGCGCGCTTGCCTTGATCTTCTCGCTCAAAAAATATCAGCCGAAATGTCTCGTCAAGAAACAAATGCACCACCAACAACTATACCATTGTCTTTGGAAAGCATGGCAACTTTTCTAAAGGTTTTGTCTGAAAGGTAATGGCTCAGAATTCAATACGTCAAATGGGAAGTACATTGTTATACTAATTCATTTGTTGTTTTCATTCATTATAGTCATTTGTCACAAGAAAATGCCGAAATGCTGAAGGAAGTGCAAAGCGTGTGCTTACAAACGTATCCCAAATTGATGAACATTCGAACTCAAGCAGAACCTGGATCTACTGGTGGAGAAGTTTCATTCAAGCCGGACGTGGAAGAAAAAGCCAACTCATATTACGAACGGATTTACAGTGGTGAAATGTCTATTGACGAAATGATCGAACGACTCAAGGCATTTAGCACATCAAAGAACCCCAGTGAACAAGACGTATTTGCCTGTATGATCCATAATCTCTTTGATGAATACCACTTCTTCCCCAAGTACCCTGACAAGGAATTGGCTATCACAAGTATTCTCTTTGGTTCTCTGATTCAACACCAGCTAGTCTCCTATGTTCCTCTTGGCATAGCTCTTCGATGTGTGCTGGATGCACTTGGTAATCCTGCCGGTAGCAAAATGTACAACTTTGGCACCCAAGCTTTGACCCAATTTCAACAACGTCTTCCGGAATGGCCTCAATATTGCGCTCATTTATTACAAATCCCTCATTTGCAACATTCGAACCCTGATCTGGTACGACTCGTGAATATAGCTTTACAAAACAGCCAAACAAACACTGGAACTCAGGATGAAGGTGCTATCATACCGAACCCCGCAGCTATAGCTCCTCAACCGGCTGACACTGCTCGCGATCAACAACAACAACAATATCAAGAACAGCAGCCTGCGGTGTTTGTCTCACTTCATGTTCCTGGTGTTCCTGCCCTGCGCGCTAGAGGGGAGAACGGAGAAATAGTCAACACTACCGTGCAATACGAAACACCTTCGGAATCCGTTCAGGACAAGATCTTGTTTATTATCAACAACGTAGCCCGGAACAATCTGGATACAAAACTGGCGGAACTCAAAGAACTTTTGGACAAACCAAGCTACCCATGGTTCAGTAACTATTTGGTGGTCAAACGCGCTAGTATCGAACCCAACTATCACGACCTGTATCTTTTGCTTTTGGATGCTATCGATAGTCGTCTTTTGCGGGAACATGTTTTGCGTGAAACTTATGCCAATATCCAAATCCTGCTGAATTCTGAAAAAACGGTGTCCTCCTCTTCCGAGCGAAGTTTACTCAAGAATCTTGGCTCCTGGCTTGGTGGTATGACTTTGGCTCGAAACAAACCTATTAGACACAAGAATATTTCTTTCAAGGTAAAAAAAAAAAAAAAAAGAGAAAAAAAGAGAGCCTGCGATTGGAAAAGATCGCTATAATAGATATTAAAACTTTTTGCTATATTAGGAATTGTTACTGGAAGGATATGATAGCAACAGGCTTATTGTGGTCATTCCTTTTGTATGCAAAGTACTGGAACAATGTGGCAACAGCAACGTATTCAAACCTCCTAATCCTTGGGTTATGGCAATCTTGAAACTGTTGGTGGAGCTTTATGAATTTGCAGATTTGAAATTGAATCTCAAATTTGAAATCGAAGTATTGTGCAAAAGCTTATCTTTAGAATTGAAAGGTAAAAAAAAAAAAAGAAGTAAAGAACGAATAGCTGTGATACGGAACAATCAAGACTAATTTATTTATTCATTTGAATAAAACAAATTAGATATTGAAGCAACATCAACCTTGAAAAATCGACGACCTCATGATAGCGCGCAACGGAACCCTATTGTTGACACACTTGCTAAGGGTGATACCTCACAAATGATACCAAATGCCGGTAGATCGCCAATAAATAGTCAATTATTACCAACAGCCGGGCTGGATGGCGAGGTAGACGATGGTCAAATCCTGTTGCCAAATCTTACGCCGTATATTACCTTCAATTCTCAAATCATTCTTTACTCAACACAACCTGCTGCAAAACGTCTCGTATTACAAGCAATCAACAGATCCATTCGTGAGGTAATTGACCAAAAAAAAAAAAAAAAAGGAGGGGCGGTGAGGATGGGGCGCATGATTGACTATTTGACTAACTTTCTCTCCCCGTCAAACTTACATTTAACGAATAGATCATTGAACCTGTTGTAGATCGATCTGTTGCTATTGCAGCTGTATCAACACGGGAACTTGTGGCCAAGGACTTCGCAATGGAATCGGACGAAAACAAAATGAGAAAGGCGGCTCATTTGATGGTACAAAACTTGGCGGGTAGTTTGGCGATGGTGACATGCAAGGAACCTTTGCGCTTAACATTAGTGACCAATTTACGAAACACCTTTTTGTCAAATGGGATAGCTGAGGTAAGTGCTCTGTTAACCAATGTGGTCTAATCATTCATTCAATGCTCATTTTTTATGCTTTTTCAATTTGTTCATTTAGAATCTGGTGGAACAAGCGGTCCATCTTACTGTATCTGATAATCTTGACTTGGTCTGTGCTGTTATAGAAAAGGCAGCAATGGAAAAAGCGACCTTGGAAGTGGATGAACATTTGATGGTGGCATTCGCAAATCGCAAGAAGCATCGTGACCAACGAACTGGACAGCCTTATTATGATATCGACGTTTTCTCAGCTTCAAGATACCCGGCATCTCTCCCCGAACCTCTTCGCGCCAAACCTGATGGTCTGCAAGCAAACCAATTGCGAATCTATGAAGACTTTGCTCGTGTGTCGCGTGCTGCTCCTCCTCCTGTTCCTCCCCAAATGAATTCAGGGTTTGATGTCAATCGTGGTATTCGTGGCGTCAACAACGTGGACAACTCAACTGCGGGCTATGGATACTCCGGAAACATGTCGGCTGGCCCTCACATCAACGATGGAAGCAATGTTGGATTCGAAGCTGCTGGATCCGCTGTGAATCAAGTTAGCGCGCATCAGATCGTCGAAAGGTTTGCCCAGTATATTACCGAATTGGAAAAACTCGTTGTCTCTCCTCAAGTGGCCCATATCGCAAGTTTTCAGTCTCTTCCTCCCATGCACGACATTCGCTTGATCATTCGACAGGTACCTCTTCTTGCATTATCAAGCTTTGACAAGGTGGAGGCAGCTCGAACTTTTGCTCAAAAGGTTGTACAACTCTTATACAAAAGTGAAACTCAACTGGCTCGGGAATCGTATGTGGTACTTTTGGAACAACTCTGTGAAGTGTCTCCTAATGTTGGTGGTTTGGTAACTCAATGGCTTACACATGCTGATGATGAACGCAAGTACAATGTTCCGGTGACAGTAGCACTTATCAAAGCAGGGCTGATCAATTTGGCGGAACAAGATCAAGAATTAGGCATCCTCATCGACAGTGGACGTACAAGTGCAATTGATTTTACAGCAAGACTCATCAGGGCATGTCTTTTCGGTGACGAACCTATCCCTTTGGCCAGTCGACAAGATTTTACTGCTTCTCTGGAGGCTTTCAGTCGTTTACGCAACAACGTTCCTGATAGTGTGATGGTGCTTTTGGATGAAATGCGACGCCATGCCAGCAATCAACAAGATATTGGTGGTGCAGGAGGGAAAGACGGACTTGGTGAAGATGTCAATCTCCGTGAACAGCTTCAATTTTTATTTGCTGAATGGGTCCATTTGGTGCAACATCCCAATACAACAGAAAAAGTGCAACTCAATTTTATCGCCCAATTGTCTCAACAAAACATCTTTACAGTAGACGATATGTCATCATTGTTTTACCGTGTGTGCCTGGAGGCTTCTATACAACATGCCATCAAATACAAGCAATTACCTGCTGGCGGGAATCAACCATCTGTTGTGGCTGCAGCCTCTCTTACCTATCAGCCTATTGATGCATTCTCGAAGTTAATAGTGGGACTCGTACAACATCAACAGCAATCATCACCCGATGCAACAAAACCAACGATCTCTTCGCCCAAACTCTCTCAATTCACCAAGGTTCTATCAGTGGTAGTGCTCGTCATGGCCCAACATCATGAACAACGACGACAACAATTTGATCAACGACCCTTTTTGCGACTGTTTACCAGTTTATTGACGGACCTTCACGCAGCGGAGCAACAACTTCAAGGCGTCTACATTCCTATGCTTATCACATTGGCCAATACATTGCATACATTACAGCCCACTTACTTCCCTGGATTCGCTTTTGCTTGGCTACAACTGGTATCTCATCGATTATTTATGCCCAAGCTGTTATTAGCCGAAAATCAAAAGGTATGGAAAAAAGAAAGAAATGCGTGTATAAATGACTGGTTTTCTTATCATTGTTACGAAACATTAGGGATGGCCAACATTTGAAAAGTTATTGATTGGGTTGATTCAGTTTTTGACACCATTCTTACGAAATGTGGAATTGAAGGATACAACACGACTGCTCTACAGAGGGACTTTGCGGGTACTTCTCGTCCTTTTGCACGACTTCCCAGAATTTTTGTGTGACTATCACTACAGCTTCTGCGATGCCATCCCATCCTCATGTATTCAACTACGCAACCTTATTCTCAGCGCTTTTCCTCGGAATATGCGATTACCGGATCCATTTACACCCAATTTGAAAGTGGATCTTTTGCCAGAAATCAAACAATCACCTCGAATTTTGTCTGACTACGAAGCACCATTAGAACTTGACAATTTCAAGAACGATATTGATCAGTACCTTTCGACAGAGATACAAGACAAGGCATTCTTATCGCAATTGGTGGAAAAATTGACCATCAACGATGAACTGACAGCACTTACTGAAGGCAAGTACAATGTCTCAATGATGAACGCTTTGGTATTTCATGTTGGGGTGACTAGTGTTACGCAAAACATTCCTGGAAATCAAGGTGCTGCCATTGAAATCTATCAACATTTATTAGTGGAGTTGGATTCTGAAGGTAAGTGTTATCTACATATATATATATATATATATTAGCCTAGATCAATCAATTGATTTTTTTTTTTTCTATATGTAGGTCGATATCTCTTCCTAAGTGCGATTGCCAATCAATTACGATATCCCAATAGTCATACCCACTACTTTAGTTGTGTATTGTTATATCTATTTGCCGAAAGCAATAAGGAAATTATCAAGGAACAAATTACTAGGGTGCTTTTGGAACGCTTGATTGTCAACAGGCCTCATCCTTGGGGATTACTGATCACATTTATTGAACTCATCAAGAATCCTGGTTACAACTTTTGGAACCATTCATTTACTCGATGTGCAACGGATATTGAACGGCTGTTTGAAAGTGTATCAAGGTAATGAAAAGAAAATTGCAGTATATAAAAAAGTGACATACTGACCGCTATTTTGTTACTGATTTTGATTATTTATTAGATCAATCAATCAAATTTGATGAACAATTAGTCTTTTCTCCTTTTTGTCTTTAGTTTTAGTCAGCTTTACATCTTTCATTTACACTTTTTCTTCTTCCCGTTTTTATTTTTTATTTTATTATTTACCGTTTATTTTTATTATTCTTCATATTTTGAACTGGAACGGTGCAATTTGTATTATAGTTAAATAAAAACCGATTTCATACAAATATATCTCCTTTTTGTTATCATGTCCCAAGTTTTATGCAAAAAGGCACCTGTGGAGTGGAATATAGGCTCATGTGATTCCTATAGTTGTAGTTGCGATTATGTGCAGTGTAGTACAGCATTGTATATATGTACGTACAGCAAAAAGTAGTGGACGAGTGATTGGGTTTGAGCTCGGATGTATGTTATATTCACGAAAATAAAAACCTGTTTTTATCATGAGCCTGACTTACTGAATAACAATTAATGTGGCCCAGCTTTCTTTTTTTTTTTTTTTTTTTTTTTTTTTTTTTGAAAATACTGCGTCATGACATATGATTATTTGTTCGACCAGTTTGCTTGCCTAATTCTCACTAATAGTTGATTTTGTTTATTATTATTATTATTATTATTATTATTGTTCCAATACAAAACTTGAAAATGCATAACAAATCGAGGCAAGCAATCGATGTTCGGTTGTGGGATCTTGCATAAATCGGGATTTGAAATGGTTCTCGTAGTTTACGATTTTCCTGTGTCCGTTATTTCATTTGCTTTAAATGACGAATGCTTTGCCCGGTATTATAACTGGTGCACAAAACAGATGAGAGTTGCATAAGAGATTACTGATAAGTATATAGATAATGAACCCGCATTTTTTATTTTCCCTCAGGATCAAGGTCAAGAACAAAACAAAACAAAACCTGCCATTCCCGACAAAAAGTATCAATCCATCAACCACACTAATAACCCTCCAATATACTTACACTATATTGCTATATGGGGAATATATATATATATATATATATATATATATATGTACGTATAGATAGACAGATAGATAGATTGAAAACAAGGATATTTTATTACAACAATACAAAAGGAAAAGAAAAACCAACTATAACGAAGCTATAAACACAAGTATGAATACAAATATAGGGGAGAGCTATATATAAAAGAAAAGCTAATAATACACAAATATCTATATATAAATAACTAATAGTAATGAGAAAATAAATGCTAAACCAAAGGCAAAATCACCAAACATGATAAGTTGAGATGGACATACGTTGTAGTTCGGCATCCTGTTCTAGTTTCTCGGCCATGGATAAGGAAAGCAAGGAAGAATTGTTGTTGCATTTACCGTTCATACAGGGCTGCTGGATGATGGTGGAAGATGACCATGAGGGGGATGGGCGGTGATGACAGTGGAAGGTGGCTGTGCTTGTGGATGCAGATGTGGTCGACGTCCTATAGTATATATCATTGATGTGCTTTTGCCGTTCTAAGGATTCTAATATACGGGGGTCATCCACAGAAGAGAAAGAACCATTGTTGGGCGGAGGACTCGCCATGACGCATAATGAAGTGGCGGGGAGTTGGTGATGCTCCTCAGTAGGGTGCTGACAGGAAGGAGAGCCCGGCTGGCGGTATTGACCTGAATGATGATGATGACAACGATGCTGATAATAATAATATGGTGCCGATAACAATGCCTTTGGATCATAACCTTCTTCAAATACTATAGGTGAGCTTTCCTCCATACACTGTCCGTTGTGCCGTTTTGATACTGTTGATGCTGCTGGAAGTGGGGCTGGTAACGAAGCTGTTGTCGGTGGCGGTAATGGTATATCGTCCAACATGGTACTGGCTGCCTTTCTTACTAATACCGTTTTCTTTTTTCTTGACGGAAGGATGGCTGCTGATAGTGAAACACACTTGATCTTGAAAGTATTGTTGTCATGATGGATAGAGGTAGAGTCCATAGATTCCACGGACGTTGATGACTTCAATAGAGTTGCAATGGACCAAAGCCGGCGACCTGACCTTTCCTCCTGTTGTTTTTCAGTGTTGAGAGATGCGTTTGATGATCGTCGTCTTTTTATATAGAGAAAAATACACAATAAAACCATGAGTAGACTAGAGGCAACGCATAGGACAATAATACCGATGGTAAATGAAGAGTAACTCATATCGTCTTGGGCATTTGCTAGTGGAGGAATGTTGGTGGGAGTGGTAGTGATAGTGACCGACAATGTCGAGTTCATTGCCGACAAAGAGTAATACGTATATAATGTGTATTCTTGTTTTGTAAAAAAAAAAAGGGAAAAAAAGAGATAGGGAGAGAGGGACAGACAACTACTGGGGGAGGGGAAAAAATCGCCCTCCATTAAAATTAATTAAGGGAACAAAATTCTGCTGTTCTAACCCCAGCCAATGAAATTCTAGCGCTACAGATTATTTTAGCTTGCGCTTTGCATGAACTAACAGTGTGTAATATTTTGGATTAGGCGATTTTGGTTCCAACTTGAATTCTCTCATATCATCTTTTTTCATTACTTTTCCCTCCTTAATGCTTCGGTTTCTTTATGTAGGTAGGCATCATATCAGTCATATAAAACATTCAGGGCGTGTAAATAAATCGGAAGACACAATCCGAAGAATGAAGGAGAGAATGCTATATGAAACCAAATTCAATCATATCGATGTGTGTGTGTGTGGGAGGAAGTTGCTCTTCTAACTTTTTTCGGTGCTTGAAAGATAAACAACAACCCCCAACTCGATTTTTTTTTTTTTTGGACATTCATTGGGGTCCAGTCTCGGTCTCATCTCAAACGTTTCACATGTAATATATATATACATACAAACAAGTTGATGTTTTTATTTTATTTGTCAACATGATGACGATGTTCAAAGAGTTTTAACATTTGAATATTGCCCCTGTGCCACCATTGTGCAGAAAGGGCGGGCGCATTTAAACTTTTTAAAACGCCGCCCTGCCAAATTTCTTTCCCGAATCAAGGCAACGATGTTTCTACCGTAACAAAAAAAAAAAAAGAAAAAAAGATCAACATCCATTGTGTAAACAACGCAGTGTCTTTCTTCAATTTCCGAGCATAATTTTTTTTTTTTTTGATAGATATTGCTTGTTTTAGTTAGGGTGGGCGTTGTATTGTAATTTTTTTTATAAACCTTTACTGTGTGTAATATCATACACTATAGGTACTGTGTTGACACAGTATTTTCAGTATCCTAATCTTTGATACCGTCAGATGATAGTTCTTCAAACACATTTTATAATTTTTATTAAATCATTCTTGATAGATCGATGTTTCATATTTCTTGTTTAGGTTTATGAATGGCGGAGGGAAGGGAGCACAACTTGTCAAAAGATACTCCCGCTACTATGTAGTACGCATTATACAATACAGTACAGTTACGGGGTGTGTTGTCCACGCGATTCCTTCAAAAAAGGAACTATTTTGACACAACCTTTTTATTTTGTTTTATGAAGTATATGAATGAAAGGTATAAATAGGATATCTTTTTAACACTTCTTTCTTTCTCTCTTTTTTTCTTTACTTTACTCTACTATATTCATTCTTCTCAAGTCGAATAAATAAGCAAAAAACAAGCAAGATGCCACCAGATAGACCAACCAAGCCTCCTCTTCCAAGACCATATCCTGCTCCAGTCAAGCGACCAAAATGATAAAAGTGATTCCTCTCAAGTCCATTGTCTATAGTTTTATACCCACTGTATTCACTTTAAATCCAATATGTATTCCCTCATTCTCCTTTTGAAAAAAGCTCAAAAATTATCTTGTCATTATATCCGTGCTATATCTCTTTCCTTTACATAACAACAAATAAATCTATCATTTCATCCCGTTTTTTTTTTTTTTTTTTTTTTTTTTTTTTTTTTTGGGGGGGGGGTTCAAACTCAGTTGTCAAACGAAGTTCCTTTATTATTATTGAAAAATGAACATTAATGGTAAACAACGTTAAAAAGCAACACACACACAAGAGAGGGTGCCATTGTAACAATTATATAATTCCTCCCCAAAAAAAACTAAAGTTCGCCCTTGTGCAATGCGGTTACACTAGAGCTGTCAACGCGTTTATGCTTTATTTGTTGAGTTCAGGACGCCCGATCTTCATTCGGTTAAGCAAAATAAATAAAGTGTATGATAGTTTATTTCATTTGTTTTCATTTGTCAACATTACTCGGACCGAACTGACGATTTTTGATTTAATCGCCTTTTCTATCCGTCTCTGCTAGTCGAAGAAATTGCAATATATTATCTACCACGCTTTCATTAAATCCTCTTCCTTTTGATTTTTTTATTTATTTATTTAATTGATAGTATGTTAGGTGCCAAAATAAAAGCATTGCTGGCACCAGCAGGTACATACATCAATGAGCAAGGAGAACAAATTCCCTCAAACGGAATTCATTCTCCGTCGGACGATGGCAATTTTTTTTTTTTTTTTTTTTTTGGGCGCCATTCTTCCATTTTCAAAACAAATAAATCAACAAACATCACCATCACCAACACTACTAATGAAACTGAAGGAACTTGAAAGTATTTTGCAAGATTGCGAAGTATTTTGTAAGTTCGAGTGAAGGATAAGCTGGGGTTGGCTTTTTTTTTTTTTTTTTTTTTTTTGTGATATGACTGAAATCCTCCCCTTTCATATAGCTGATCCCAAAATTCAGTATGAGCAATACCCAACAACAGCACACTTGGCTGCCCGAATGCTATATACTGCTGATACTGTATATGATGACATTGAAGACAAGGCCATTGGCGATTTTGGTTCGGGGTGTGGCATTCTCAGCATTGCCGCGAATATCTTGGGGGCTGGGTAAGAAGTGGGAATTTTTTTTCTCAATGGAAGCCGCCATGGTCCTACCAAGCTCAAAGACTGAACTTTCTTTCCTTATTCTAGGTATAGCGTAGGCTTCGATATAGATCCTGATGCTATTGCGATTGCCCAAGAAAACAGTGACGAATTTGAAACGGATATTGATTTTGTATTGACTGACTTGAGCCTGGAAACGAACGTCTTGGATCGATATAAGGGTTGTTTGGATACAATTGTCATGAATCCTCCCTTTGGAACCAAAAACAAAGGTGTCGATATGGTACTTTTGAAAAAAGCAATAGAGGTAAAACGAAATAAGGAAGCAAAAGGGGAGGAGCATGAAGGTGGGGATGACATCTTGGAGGAAATTGATATCAGTGGATCGACCTGCTCACCATTTTTCTCTTTGTAGTTGGCGAACCATGCAGTATATTCCTTGCATAAGACATCCACTCGAGACGTAAGGTTTATCGATGACAGGCTGATGAAAATTGAAAAATTTTAGTATACTCATCTTTTTTGTTATAGCATATCATGAAGAAAGCCAAAGAATGGGGTGTCACCATTGAAGTCGTGGCTGAAATGAAGGTAAATATACACAGATATATATATATATATATATATCGCGGTGCCAGGAAAGTACTAATAGATGGTTCTTCTGTGTTCCCCTGTCCCTTAGTTTGATGTCCCCATGATGTACAAATTCCACAAAAAAAAATCTGTTGATATTGCAGTGGACTTTTTACGGTTTGAAAAGCAAAATTCTTAGTAGATAGTATCTCCGTTACTCCATCCCTTACACCTTCCATATACATATTGTATTATAGTTTCTTCTTTCTTCCTCTCATCTATATATTGATCTTGTACAATTTATCATTATAATAAAAAAATATTCTCTTACAAATTCGTTAGCATATGGGATATGAGTTATGTATTGTATTGCACTAAAGGGTTGCTAGACTTGATTGTACGCTGTTTTTTTTTCATAGTGTAAGTCATTTAAGATAAACGGTAGAGAGGCAGTGGAACGATGTTTCATATCAAGTGATCTAGAGTTGCCAGTCAATCACTGGGACTCGATGCGGGGGGGGATAGTGGCTATAGTGGAAGCAAATATTGAAAGGACACTTACATAACTGCCACAATATCGAAATTACTCACTGTTTGATGGGTCAAAGAATGGTGAATAAAAAGTAGATAATTTATTGAAGTAATATGGTGAATACTAAAACTAAAGACAAGGGATTCATTATAAAAAGCGGTCTAATGGAGGTAGCATGACGGAGACGGATGGCAGATCAGGAGATTGTTCAACGCTGATCTAAAGAGACAAATTGTAAAAAGGAATCTATTGCACAGAACATCAGAGGTACTAATGGGAATTTTTTCATTGAGAGAAGTAAAAAGAGACATATTTTATTTAGTTGTAGATAGAAACTATGGACAAGCTATACTGATCTAAGCTAATGAAGGTTCCAAAAAAGCCCACTACTGCTACCTTCAGATCTTAGATCCAAAATGAAAGGATTTCCCTATGCATCTTGTAATCCCTGAGCTGAAACCCCTTCTAAACTAGCCCTGATACAATTATAGGTCCCAAAGTAACTCCATAGAAGTTGAATGGTGAAGAAAAATTGAAATGAAAAATAAAGAAAAGAGAGCCGAAAATAAAAATAAAAATCCACGTGGGCGGGATTTTAAACATTTTCCAAGGTCACTGGCTGAGCTCCAGTTCTCTGTCTTGCTGGATATACACATACCGGAATAACGATATTACTCACGATAAAGATGTGAAGTCGCTTTCTCAATGATATAATTACTGTGTACACATACTATACAATCACTTTTTTTTTTTTATTCATCGCCTCTTGATAATTTTGTTCACTGTCCTTGGTTCTTTTTCTTTTTTTTTTCTTTTTCGTTTTCTGACGAAGCGCTGAGTAACGACGGTTGGACCCCAAGAGGCTGCTCACCATAGGTCGAAATAACAAAGTCGTTTGATCGTACTCCATCAGAACCACACTTCGGGAAAAAAAAAAGAAACCTGGCACCCAATAAATTGAAGATTTCCCAAAGCTCTAACGAAGCGCGATTTACTTTCTAAACAAAAAAAAAGGTAGTCGACAAATCGATCAAAGCTGACAAAAAGTCGTTGTTTATTATTATAATATCAATGAGTAAAGGGAGAGTACTATCTACGTTGTGGGGAGAAGTAATAAATCATAAAAAAGGGGAAAAGCAGAATAAATAGGGTAATAAATAAAAATGAATGAATAGAACAAAAGACTATAATCTAAACTAAGCTTCACGGACAGATTGGAGGGAACTGAGCAAGGAGTTTTCACGGTCGTCCTATTAAAAATTTTTTTTTTTTTTAAAAAAAAAAAAGAAAATGAATAATTTGATTAACAAAATAACTTTCAAGATTAGATCAATTACCATTTCTAATGACCATAGCATGATTCCACCCAGATCGTTTTCGTCGACAAATGCAGCCTTAACGCGTAAAGACTTGGGGTCATCAAAGGTTAGGAACTTGTTTTTGGCGCGATTCACGGAGTAAGGCGTGCGAGTGGTCCTGTCCCAGATAGAGTGCCAACCACCTTGATTCTCAAGAATACCATCCCGCCGAATCGATCTCCATTGATATTCACCAGAGTAAACACCTTTGTTGGCGCCAGGACAAGGTTCTTTTTCAGCAGAATCGAATTGATCACCTGGAATTTGCGGGGTATTGGGTACCAAGGGGATTTGCATGGATGTCGTAATGCGTGCTTTAGGATCAGTGCGTGTCACATAGCCATAAAAGGGAACACCAAGCACCAGTCGTTGTTTGGGGATACCAGCAGCAGCCCATGCGTGGATGGCATTTGTCGCGGTAATTCCATCACCAGCAAGAGGCGCGTTCGCTCCTGTCGTCGTGTCCCAATTGCCGCGGAGATCGTAGGCCATCACAAAAAATTGGTCGACTGCCGATCCCCATGCTTTGCTGAGTCGCGTAAGAGGTTGCTGATTGTGTCCGTTGAATACTTTAGCTGCCACTGCTGCTGTAATCACCTTATGTTCTGTAGGGTAAATCTTATCCAGTCTGGCTCGTAAGAGTTGGACAAAAGCAAGAAGGTTTTCGGTGTCGTATGGATTTCTGTGATGGGAAGTATAGAAATAAATCAATTTTTGTGCTGTTATAACTGGTATTTGGACTTACACTCCATTACAAGAGACTCCATTGTTACCGTTGGGATATTCTATAGAGAGAGGTACAAAAAGTGAGTTCAATATCGATAGTAAAAATAAATCTTATGCACTACCAACAACTTACCCCAGTCAAGATTGATGCCGTCAAGTTTATATTGATTGACAAGATGGAGCAAATTCTCTGCAAATCGTTGACGACTAGATGAAGTTTTGAGTATGGAGCTGAAGTGTACCGAGCCGGTCCAGCTATGAAGATAAAGGAGGCAAGAAAAAAAAAAAAAAAGAATCAAAAAGAAGAATCTTAAAAGAAACCTTGAAAAAAGAAAATTGAGACACCGAAAATTACCCTCCAACGCTTAGGGAGCATCCTTTACGGTTGGCATGTGCTTGACTGACGATTCGATGTAATTGATCACCATTGAATTTTCCAAGATTCCCGTTTCGATCAGGTACCGCAAAGGCATAGATGACATGATCCAACTTGTTCCATGCTATTCTGTCAGGTAATGCCTATATATGTATAAATATAGATGATCAGCCAAAGAACAGTGCCTAATAAAAATCCCAGTGTCGTAGATATTATGTCTTACCCAGTCAGTCACATATGCGTTCAACCGGTGTGATCCAAATGCTTTTCTTTCAGCATTAACAGCACACTGAAAAAACGTAGTGACAAGCAGTATCAAACAGAAAGAAATATTTAATTGCATTTAGCTTTGATATAGTTGTATGTATATAAAAAAAGGAAGGGAATGGGTTACAAGTAGTATCTGCTGTACCAGCAGAGAATGAATGTAGTTAAAAGAAGTAAAGAAATTGAATATACTGTCATCATTATTTTTTATATGAATATATATACCATACATTTTCTAATTTGTCCCCCTTGCGTGATTCCCTCTCCTTTGTTGTATTCTAACATCCCCCTTCTTTTCTTTCTTCAATATAATTCTATAATTTAACGACACAAAATGGATCATATTACCATGGTATACTCCTATTTCCATTGATTGGATTCAACAAACAACATTTCTTCTCCCGCCCACACTTGAAAAAAAAAAAAAGGTAGTGGAAGAATAATAAATCAATTCAAATCGACTTTCTATGACAGCCCATCATTCAACAAAAATACTAACATCCAAAAAAAAAAGTCATGTTCAGAAAAGGAGAGATTTTTATTGTGTACATAAGCAACAAAGTAAAAAATAAAGGGGAAGGGAAGAGTAATATAAACATCTAATGTGATTTTTTTTATATTTTTATTGGGGGAGTATAACAGAGAATTTGCTAGCGAGTGGTAATAAAGTAGGTTTGGGAATTTGACCGACCAAGTTGACGAATATCCTATCCAGAGCTGAAAGAAAAGGAAAGTATACATGAGTCAATCATGCGAATCATTTATCGTCATTCCCCAAGCGAAGTAATTTTTACCTTGTTTATATTTCTTTTCTAGAAACATCACCAACATATCTAGCCTTTTCACTTGTCCTAATCCTTGAAGTATTTGAAGCACTTCATCACTAGGTTTGTCCTTAATATAATAACGGTCCACAATGTCGATTATCTTTTCAAACTGATCAGGTTCCAGGGATGATTTGAAGATTGTCGCATATGATGAAGGTGGAATACACTATAAAGAAAAAAAAGCCAGCCAGCCAGCCAGCCAGCCAGCACAACAGCAACACATGAGTCTTTTCTTTCTATACTACACTTTCACTTATCGACTCATGCTCTTTTCGTTCATTTTTTTTTACCTGTAAATATTGATAAATAACATCATCCCCTCGTCGCTTGCAAGCTTTCCAATCACGTTCAAATTCGTAGTTCGTTCGCGGGCATGTCAGCTTCAATGGCGATAATGTAGTTGACCCTGTTGATGCGGCGGGCGAGGGCGCAGGTGTGATAGCCGTTGTTGAAGACGAGTTTTGTTTGATCGATGACTCAGTTGTGGATGATGATGTTGCAGGTGTGGTTTTTGAGGAGGCGCTGGTGGTTTCAACTTTTGGTTTTTCATGAAACACTGCTGGTGATGGTGATTGCTTCTTTTTTGATGCGTCAGTTGGTGTGTAGGCTTCGTCGACGACGTTAATTTCTAGTTGTCGAACAGATGGATCCTTTGGAGGTCGCTCTTTTGTGATATCCTACAATAAGGTGTAATATAGAAACACGAGTAAATATTTGATAATGATTCAGTTTAGCTCTTTACTTTTCATATATACCTTTGAAGGTGGTGGCATCTTGCCAAGTTCTTCGATGATAAGTTTGTTTCCAGGTTCTATTTCAAGAGCGCGTTCAAAGTCTGCACTCAAATAGTGAGAATATGCACAAATAGGGTTAGCAAATCAGCAAGCATAATCAATCAGCGTACTCATCTTACCTTTTCGTGCTTCGTTTGATCTTCCTAATGATCGTAAAGCTATCCCACGACGCCATAGTGCTTTGACATGATTTGGCTGTAAGTTGAGACACTTTGTACAATCCTGTTCCGCTTGAAGATAGCTATAGATAAAATATCAAAGTATAATTAATAAGAACCTACCTAGTTGCTTACAATTTGACTTACTTTTTCACCTTGAGGTAGGCCATGGCGCGGTTCACAAAATAGACAGCGTTGGTTGGGTCAAGGTTGATAGCTTCAGAGTAGAACTGTATGGCTTGCTCATATTCTTGTTTTTGAAAGTGTGCATTTCCCTATAAACAATCGCATATCCATTAACTAACTTATCAATATACTATTCTTCTTCTTCTTCTCAGTACCTTTTCTTTCTCTACCAGAGCCTTTTGTTGTATTTTCGATTGACCAGCTGTCTTGGTTGTGTTCCGAGGAGCAGCAGGTGCCTATTGTTAACTAGTAGTGATCAGTAACAGTATTTCACCTTTTCAGTGACACCTACATTCTTTCCATTAAGATGATTCAATCCAAGTTGTTTTTTCTTGTCAAAAATACAATCGATTGGTTTTCTGATAGGGGCCAACACCTATTAAATAGAGTTAGCTTGGTCTTGGTATACCGTTGCTTAACGGCATAGTTTTACTTACCTGATCTCGTAGCGGTTTTCTTTTATTCAACAGCGAATCCTTTTCCTTGATTTGTTTTTGCCAAGATAAAAGATCATCCCATATTAACTGGTCTGAATGACTTGTCATGGTGTCAGTTTGAATGCGTATTTTTTTCTGAACAAAAAAAAAAAAAAAAGAATGAAGTCAACACTCGCCCAAATCCCAAGTAAAACAAACCAATTTAAATCCCGACGATGACCCGGAGCGTGTCTGCCGACTTCCCGTTTGATGATTTTTCTGTAAAAAGTAAGAAAAATAAAAAATATGCTCATGGGAGCAGGTAGTACTGTATACACTCAACTTAATATTGCATGAGGTACGTACTTGTACTAGTGTAATTTATTCATCATAATGAAAACCCTATCGAAGAAATCATGTTTTCTTGTCATAATAACTAATGTATGATGTATACTGTTAAAGTCAAGAATACGCTCATTAAAAGAAATAAAGTGGTACCTGATTTTCTTCAACCGGGTGCAAAAAAAAAAAATAAAAAAAAATAAAAAAGGGCTAACCCTTGATCATCGACAATTGGCACTAGTCTGCGCAATGATGTTTTCCTCCCTTCTAGATCACTGTTCAATGTCTAAGGGCATGACGTAAAATGTTGCGCAGAAATTTTAATGATATTACAATGGCAAATCATTGAAATGCATTTGTGTCATCGGACAGATCACTCATAAGAGCCACATGAAATTGATGCAGTTTATTGGAAGGTCGACCCACTGACCACCTTCCTGCGTGCGCGGTTTAAACTTTTCATGGTTTTTTTGTTTTAAAAATAAAGCATTTTTTTTTATTTTGCCTACACTCTTCTTTTGCTGCTTTGTACCTTTTTTTCATTTATTAATTTTATTACTTTTTATTATTGAACATGGTGGATTTCCCTACGACAACCGGAGACGGTCCATTGGATGTCCATGCTCACCCTTCAAAATACTATACCACGGGAATCAATTCAAAAGAACGAACTCGAACCTATACCGTAAGTCTATCAATTGCCTTCTTCCCGACGAAAGTCAATACTTATTTCTTCTTCTTCTTCTTCTTCTTCTAGAGATATCCTCCTGAATCTCTTGGCTTTTTAGCAGATACCTCTCGTTATCGCCGATCCTCTCATGGTAAAACAAAGACGCCAAACACTTGCCCCCACCCCTCCAAGCATTGACCCGACCAATCTCCTTTTTATGATGACATAGACAACAAAAGCAAGGATCAAAAATTTCTTGTAGACGTAGACGAAACCCTTCAACGTATCCTTGAACAAGACACTGATGGAGACTTCCAAATAACAATCAACGACGTCGGACCAAAAACTTTAAGTTTGGGCACTGCAGACTCGGGCGGATATAGAAGAATAGACATTCGGGGAACGTAAGTTGACATGATATTTTTTATGAAACAAGGGGATACTATTTAGTTATTCATCGTACGTTTTTTTTTTTTTATTCTTTTATCGTTTCATCGAATGACAGGTATATGCTTGCTAACTTGTTACAAGAGTTGGCATTGGCGAAGGATTATGGACGCAAACACATTGTATTGGACGAAGCTCGCTTGAATGAAAACCCTGTGGACCGTTTATCACGTATGATTCGCTTCAACTTCTGGGATGGATTGACTCGTCGTATTGATGCTGATAGTTTGGAGGTGATATGTCCTGATCCCAAGAACCGATCCAGTCAACAACATCCCATCATCTATGTGCCACGTGGTGACCCTGATGCTTATGACTTTTATTGTAAGGTGGCCAATGCTCGTCCTCATCTGCATCTGATTGTTGAATACTTGCCTCAAGATATCACTCCTGAATTTGTCCGTGGTATTAACAATCGTCCTGGACTTTTGACTCTGGCGATGCGCAAAGTGCTCGATCTCGATGGGAAATCGACCACGTTGGTAGGCGAACCGTTTGTTGTGCCTGGTGGCCGTTTCAATGAAATGTATGGTTGGGACTCATATTTTGCTGCTCTGGGATTATTGGTTGATGGAAGAGTTGCTTTGGCTAAAAGCATGGTCGAGAATTTTGCCTACCAAATCAAGCATTATGGGAAAATTCTTAATGCCAACCGATCTTACTACCTCACCCGGTCTCAACCGCCCTTTCTGACTGACATGGCGCTCAAGGTATTTGATCGCCTGGATCCCTCTGAAGAAGAAGAAAATAAGGCTTGGCTACGGCGGATTCTCAAGTCTGCTATCAAGGAATATTGGCAAGTTTGGATGTCTCCTCCTCGATTGGATCCCGTCACTATGCTTTCTCGTTATCGCCCCGATGGCAAAGGCATTCCTCCCGAAACTGAAGCATCTCATTTTGATCATGTCATAGCCCCTTTTGCTCGCAAACACAATGTCACCATTGAAGAATTCAACAAACTATACAACAATGATCAAGTCGATGAACCGGAATTGGATGATTATTTTTTGCATGATCGTGCGGTGCGTGAATCGGGGCATGACACTACATACCGTTTTGACAAGGTGTGTGCGAATCTAGCTACTGTGGACCTGAACTCTTTACTCTACAAATACGAAACCGATATTGCGGATGCCATACATGACTACTTGGACGGCTTATTGGAGGATTTTGATGGTATGGCTCAATATGCTAAGGACTGGTCTCTTCGCGCAAAACAGCGCCAGGAACGTATGGACAAATATCTTTGGAACGAAAACACCAGCCTTTATTACGATTACGATACCATCAAAAAGACCCAGACAACCTATGAAAGTGCTACTGCGTTTTGGACTTTATGGGCCGGATGTGCTACCGAGGATCAAGCAAAGAAAATGGCCGCGCATTCTTTACACAAGTTCGAAGTCCTGGGCGGCCTTGTGTCTGGCACGGAATCTTCTCGTGGTCACATCACCTTGGATAGACCAAATCGGCAATGGGATTTTCCATTTGGATGGGCTCCGCATCAAATCATGGCTTGGGTTGGTTTTGAAAAATATGGCATGCGGGATATATCTCGTCGGTTAGCTTATCGTTGGTTATATACGTAAGACTTTTTTTTTTTTGTCACTCTCTCTTTCTAATTTCTATTATTATTTTAGAATCACAAAATCGTTTGTAGACTTTAATGGTGTTGTACCTGAAAAATACGATGTGGTCAGCTCATCTCACAAAGTGCATGTGGAGTATGGAAATGTTGGAACCGATTTCAAATTTGTGCCTCGTGAAGGTTTTGGATGGATGAATGCCAGGTAGCTTAAAAAAAAAGGAGGGCAATAATATATTATTAGAAATTATACTGACACCTTTTTTTTTTTTTTTTTTTTTTTTTTGAAGCTATCAAATGGGATTAACCTACCTGAACACGCAAATGAGAAGGGCCCTTGGAACATGCACGTTACCAGACCTTTTGTTTGAGAAGGCACTGGCATTGGAACATCGGCGATCGGATGTGGAACAGACCGCCTACATGAAACAACGCAAAAAATCAACACATTTAGCTAGAAGACTGACTAGAAATGGTAGTACCAATGCTGCCGTCACCATCATTTCTTCCAACTCCGGTTTTAATTCTCCCCCACCACCTCCGCCAGCGTTTTCCCCTAGCATTCCTTCTCCTCACCCACTCGCACCTGGGACTGCTCCACATCCTCTAGCTCCCTTGGTAGATCCCAAAGCTCTTAATGATACCGCCTCTAGTGAATCTTATTTTACAGCTGGTGCTCCCTTCTGTTGATTGTTATTCCCCCCATTTCACCTTTAGTCACTTAGTTTTAGGTCATGCCTGGGAACTGTATCTTTCCTGCTTATTTTTATATTAGGCTTCTTTTTTTTTTTCTTCCTATTTTATACATCCACCACATTTTTTTGATTTATATTTACTCTCCTATTTACCTCAATTTTTAAATACACTCGAACATACATTATGTATACTTACTCCAAAAAAAAAAAAAAATCAAAAAAAATATTAATAAAAAACATGTTTTTACTGGTTTATTCCTTTGTTGTGATGGCTTCAATAACTGTAAAACTGTGTTGTGTTGTAGAGGATAAGATAATTTAGGGTAAAAAAATGCTACTATATGATAGGACGGAAATATTTGATGCGATAGGGTGCTGTTCCGTGCTGGGATGATATGATATCGTACTGTACTGATTAGTGTGAAGTATGAAATTTGCGTAAATCCAAGTCGCACCCGATTTAAAATCAAAGCGAGGACTGCTTGTTCAAAACAATAAAATGAGACAGCATTTACACTCAAACACCATATGACTAAATAATCAGCCAACAACTAGGATGTACTACCAAGTTCAAAGGAAATGTGCCTGAAATTGATTTTGGTCCATTGTCAATGGTCCAGAAGATCATCTTTGTCCTCATGTTTCAATCCGATTGGACGGTGTTTAAATATAAGTCATTTTGGAGAGATTTCATTGGCTGCCTATATTTACAGGGCGTGATCAATTTCATGCGCATTTATTGCTGCCATAAAGCACTGACAGCTCCTACAATAACTTTTTTCCACTTTTTTTTTTTTTTTTTTGCTCGTCTCTTTTCCGTTTTAATTTTTGTATATTACTTTTTATATATAAATACATTTACACTACACTCAGCTTGGATATTTTCCTGGTCGGTCACTCCATTGATCTCACCATTCCAACAAAAGGATCTTTTAACAATCAACAGTGATCTCAAAGTACCAACAGTCATATCAGAAATATGAATTCCGAAGGAAGCTTTAAATTCGTACCACAGGCTGACAGAATTGAGCCATCTGCTAATGCTCAGCTATCTTACCTTGGATTCACAACTGATGATAAAGAGAATATGTTCGTGGATGACTCTGGTAAATATGTCGACTTGACAAAATGTATGTATCTTCTAACTTTTTTTTTTTTTTTTTTTTGTAATACAACAGTCGCTCAAGTGGATATAGACGCTTTGCAAGGTGAAACACTAGTGTCCAACTCCCCTTACCCTGACTCCCCGATGACGGACGATCAAGATGATTCGGAATCTCTAGCGGATAACGACGATCCTAGTATTGACAAGCGCGGTAGCCCTTTGGCATGTATATTTGTGGCAAGGTAGGTGAAAAATAAAATTTATTTGTTTTTTGCTGCAGAACCATTTTCCACTGATTGTTCTTCTCCACATTTGTAGTCTCAACAAGCACAAGACGGAAGATGCACTGAATGTTTCTGTTTACCAAAAGTTTGAAAAATGGGGAAAGCTACTGCATGTCAAGGTATTCAAAGATTGCATGAATCGACCCTATGCTTTCGTACAATATGAAGTAAGGTTAAAATAAAAGATTGATAAGATTTGTACATTCCTTTTCTGATACTTACTTTCCATTTTATTCTATAGAGAATTGGCGATGCGAAACAAGCTCTTTTAAAGGCTCCTGGAACAATATTGGATGGACGTACCCTCCGGTGTGAACCTGCAAGAGTGAATCGTTCTCTGGTTATAGAGTCAACTGAACTTCCTTTGGATGAACAGGTAAAGCGATTTATAAGTATGCCGTTTAGTCACGTACCTTCGTGTGCTCATGTTATATGTTTACTTACGTACTAGGATATCGCGAATAAACTGTCAACATATGGTCCGATCGAACAAATTCATATCGTCACAGGTGCCGCTTTGACTACTGCTTATATTATGTTCTCTTACAGAGATGATGCTGTCAAAGCTTTTTTGGTAAGATTTTTTATTATTTTTTAATACACACTACTACCATGGATTCTTGCGGATTACTGATGCTCATAATTACATTGCATCTTTTTATTGTAGCGGCTTAAGGTACTTGCTAGATTCAAACATTGGAAGGTGGAATGGATTACAAACAATGATTTACGTGTGTCTGGCAATGGGAAATGCAGTGACAAGAATACGTGCATTTTTGTTGGAAACTTGGGCAGATCAATTGAGAAGTCAGAAATTCAAGAACGATTTGGTGAATATGGACCAATTGAAAGCATTCGCATTGTCAAGAAGAAAACGGAGAATTTGTGTAATACAACGTTTGGATTCATCAGATACGCCTCATACAATAGTGCAACAATGGCAATCAATACAGAGGTGAGTGTGGTATATTTTCTCGAACTAATCGCCTTTTATTTACCAATTTTAGAACTAATCGCCTTTTATTTACCAATTTTTTTAATTCTCAATGTAGGATGGTCAACAGTGGCATGGTCGTACCTTACATGTGTCTTATCAAGAGGACCAACAGAAACGTTTCGATTCCTCTTCTTCAAATATGGATGATGTGGTGACTACAGCAGATTCCCATATTGAACATTTTGGGCCACGTCCTCATTCTCCTGGTGTAGTTATTCCTTCTGCTGTTGTCGCTACTACTTCCACTTGCAATATATACCCTCAGCCCAAGCGTCAACCTCATCTTGCAACTCAATCTACCAAGGAAACTGCTCTATCACCCTCATGCACCATATTGACAACTACTACCATGTCTACCACCAAAATCGCCAATTTCAACACAGGAACCAATCGGCATCGCCATCAGGAACACCTCGGAAGCGAGCCCATGGCACGAACTGCTTTAAATTCGGCTGACTCAGTAGCGAATTCATTGGATAGTTCGAACGACTCACAAGAGAATGCGGAAACTCATCTCAATCGCCGATCAATCCAGCCTCTGAGCAGATTACACTCTATTGAACAAACGACGGGTGATACGGAGTCTGCAACGTTACAAGATAATCAAGGTAAAAAAAATAGGAGTGAACAGTATTGGACTGAAGAGGCACCGACTTACTTTTTTTTTTTTTTTTTTTTTTTTGGTGAACCAATACCTTTTTTTTATTTATGGGGTTTGCGTGACATATTAGATTATTCAATCGGTCCTTTTCCTCCTCATGGTTATTATTATTGGTATCCACCCATCCCTTATCCCCAAGTCTATCCACCCATTTATTCTCAAACGACGAATGCATATGATACAAGTGGCGGCTATTATCAAATGCACCCGTATGCTGGAACCTACTACTTTATACCAATTGCAAAACCTTTTGTAGCGACTGTCCCTGGCACCTTGTCAAACACTACAATTCAATCACCACCTCTAGTATGGCCTCCCGCTTTTCAACCTATTCATTACCCGTTACCTACCTCCAAAAAAATCTCGCCGCCATGAAATACTACCGCAATAATCCTGGTGAATTGAAAAAGGAAAAAAAGAAATATTATGAAGTGTGCGAACCAGCTCATCAGTTTTTTTTTTTTTAGTATATGTTGCATGACTGAGAGTATTATCGTAGCACAGAATATTCAAGACAAAAAACAACGACAAAATGTATATAGCTTAGTTTTTACATCAATATGCAAATATGCGAACAATAAAAAACTCTGTAGTTTGGAAAATCACACTTTTGGGTATTTGGGTTGGGGGGGGGGAAAAAGGTGTCCATTTTGTTTATTTCATAGTGATTTGCATTGCTTTGGTGTGCCCCGTCAACAATAGTGTAGGTTGGCTTTAGATTATGAGCATGGACAATCCTCTTCATTGTCTCTCTGATATCAGGTGTTCTCTTTTGTTGCTTTTCTTATAACGCCTCCGTTCTTTTTTTTTTTTTTTTTTTTTTTTTTTTTTTTTACCTTCGTTAGTTTACGTATATTATTTCCCCATTTTGTTTTGAGCACTTGTCAATTCACCGCAGTCGTTTTATTATTTATATAGTTTAATCATCATTATCCCCACTATCATATCATTTTTTCTTTCAGTGTATTATATAACACCGCAATAAAAATAAAATGGCATGCGCCCATGTCATTTAATACTATCATTCTTAGTGTGTCATGCTTATACTGCTTTGTGCTTTACTTGCATCCCCGATTTTTTTTATTTCCTATTTATCTAAATAAAACTATTTGAAAATGTAAACCACATGAATTCAGGTGTTCGTCAAATTGGGTAGTGGAGTTCAGCACGACCCTGGATCATGTTGGGTCTCACAAGAAACGCTAAAGGTGCTTATTTTACTTGAAAAAAGAAGGTTTAACCACGTAATATAACAGTAAAATTAAAAAGTAACAAAGCTAAGCGATTGAATGGTTATTTTTAATTAAACAAAAGCGTTAGGTACTTGAAACTGGTCGATTTTGACTGACGGGTCGAGGAATGGCAATACCCAAATCCTTACCATAGGCGCAAAAATATATTTCAAATGCCGCCCACGTGAAGTTTGTTTCCTCCTAATTTTATTCCCGCTCGCTCTCTTTTTCTTTTTTGTTTTAATTATTTTTCTTTACCATTCAGGCTCTTTAAGGCAATGTCGAACGTAGGATAGTGTTAGGATTAGTTTAGAAGGGGGTTCAGCTCAGAGATTACAAGATACATGGGGAAACCCTTTCATTTTGGATTCAGGATTTAGGACCACCATTAATTGGCTTTTTGAAGTCTTCATTAGTTTAGTTTAGTGTTAGTTTTTGTCCATAGTTTGAACATACATCTAAATAAAATGTGTCTCTTTTTACTTACTTCAATAAGAAATGTCTCCGTAGCTTCCTTCAAGTATTGTACTGTACAATAAATCTCTCTTTTTTTTTTTTTTTTTTTTTTTCCTACCATCGCGCCTTTAGATTAATGCAGACAATTGTCACTCTAACGTCAATCGCAACCACAGCAACAAGCCCCTGAAGAAGCGTGAGGTGTAAAACAAAACAAACCGGAGCAAATGATTAAACTCGATGAAGCAACCTGCGTTTGGCGTGTTATCTCGTTCTCCATTAGCATAACGGTCCTTCCATTAGATATCACTCCTTTGCGCCATCATTAGAATCCACCGTAGTTTAGCCTATATTTATCAAATAGTTTGCTAAAATAAATATTACAACTATATATTACAATCATTTGTTATACTAGTATGTATATACATCGACAAATGGCTCCAATTCGTATGAGTATATGACAATAAAAATCAAATATCATCATTTTGCCTCGTTGCCCTATCATACCCTAGCATTTTTTGCTGTCTTTAGTAGTTTATGTCATATACAACTGCAACAAATGTCAAACACCATGATGCTTGTAATGCCATGTTATGATACCATATCATCAATCAACAATACATATCGTCTCTTTCTCTCTTTTAGTAACAATAGTATCCATATTTTTGCCATATCATCTCATATACGATAGGAAAAAAAATCAAACAACACAAGAGCCCTGATATCATCAATATATAAAAGCAATTCACAACCTTCATCAACAAATATTGAAGCTTAATTGAAGTCTTTATTGTAAAACAAAATATACAAATGTCAAAGTAAAATAAAAGATATAACACTAACAGAGATGGGGAGGATGAAGATACTAAACTAATGAGAATGATAAAGGGTTGATAGTAGGACGTCCACGGAAGGAAATGAACTCGGGGAGATTTCGGTCTAATGGCCGCGGCTCTATAATTTCGAATAAATAAATAAATCATACGGTAAGTTCATGTTCAAATGTACCCTCATCATTTTTTTTTTTTTTTTTTTTTTGTAAGACTTACTTGAGTTATAGCACCAACAAAGCTCCTAGCACCAAATGATAGCATCGTTCCCAGCTAATAAATGGACAAATAAGCGTCAGTATTTGAAGAAATAAGGAAGGGTTATTTTGCTGATTTCTTTTTACCTGACTAGTAGCAGCGTCCATCCATTCGGCTTCCGACAACCTTCTATCCAAGAATCGATACGTTTCAACAAATTCGGGAGAAATATCTTGAGACATATAAAGTTCCGTTGCGGAATAAATCGTAGCCAAAGAAGCACGCTTGGTATACCAATTCATCTACACACACACATATATATATATAAAGGTAAGTTTCTCGATTATCAACATAATCATATACGTATATAGATAACTTACGTCAGGACTGCGGTCGCCAGCATAATACCAAATATCATCAACGAGTTCTGATAAATGACGGAATCCCATAGGCACATTGGAGGGTGTAGCCAGGATGGCCAGAGCTTCAGGCCAGCGACGAGCGTAAGGTTTGAGCATATTCAAGCGAAGCACTGTCAAGGCACGGACTTTATCTGTCAAGGAGGCCTGGGGATGCCAGTATTGTTCAGGCCCATTCCCATTAGTATGCATCAAACGGGTGAATTCTTGTTGACATTCTTGCAAATAAGCATCCACCAATCCAGCAGGGCCACCAGGAAACACCCCATGGACCACGGAAGGAAGTCCCAAGTCAGCAGCTCCGTGTGCCATGCTTTCCATAGTCCAACCATGCTGGGCAACATGACCCAAGGATGCTTGAAGAAGAGACTGGCGTACATCTTGTTGTTTTGAAGAAGTGTCGAGAGTAGCATGGCTTTCGTGTTGTTGAGGAGGAGGGGTATTTCTATTTATTGAAAAAAGAAGGTCGATTAGTTCATACCACGACACGAACCTTTTTGTTATATCAAGGAGGATATAGTATGCCTTACGCGGTAGGAGTGGAGAAGAATCTCATAGAAGAATACACCGTTGCTCGCTGTGCTATAGCAGGAATAGATTGATAGGTCTTTACATTACGTAAAGTGGAAGCTGTAATGGAACGCAGCATAATGATTGTAGATAGACAAATGAGTAAAAAAGAGCAAGGGGACAAAAAGAAAACACTGTGCGCTTCAAAAAAAAAAAAAAGGAAGCGGGAATTAAAAAAACGGGCGGGAAAGATATGGGTGCTGGAAAAAATAAAATGAGCTCTTTCTCTTTTTAGCTTGAAGAACAATGGTAAGGAAATTAGCACTACGAGCAATGCTTACATATCAACAAAGGGATTCATGGAGTAGAAAAGGAGTGGATGGATAAATGGATTGTACAAATTGGAATTAATTAGATGAATTAGATGAATTGGATGGATGGATGGATGGATGGATTTGAGTGGTCAAAATTATTATTCATATAACATGGAACTAACGACCATGAATTATTTTATAATAGGGTATTGACATCAAGAAGCACCACGTAAAGAACAGCAACCGTACTGCTCCCAAGTCTGACAACGTCTACTTGCAATTGTTGGTCAAGGTATATTCTCAAATTTATATATATAAAAAAAAGACGAAAACGCTAAACGACACTATTATTATTTAGTTGTATCGTTTCCTCGCTCGTCGTACCGATGCCAACTTCAACAAGGTCGTTTTGAAGCGTCTCTTTATGTCCCGCGTCAACCGTCCTCCCGTCACTGTGTCCCGTTTGGCTAAGTACGCTGCCAAGAAGGATGTTGCTAACAAGACCTTCGTGGTTGTTGGTACCGTCACCGATGACTCCCGTCTTTTGGACTTGCCCAAGTTGTCTCTTGCCGCTCTCCATGTCACCAAGACTGCCAAGGCCCGTATCTTAAAGGCCGGTGGTGAAATCATCACTTTGGATCAATTGGCTCTTCGTGCCCCTACTGGTGCCAACACTCTCCTTGTCCGTGGTGCCAAGAACAGCCGTGAAGCCGTCAAGCACTTCGGTATGGGTCCCCATAAGAACAAGAAGCCTTACGTCCGCTCCAAGGGTCGCAAGTTCGAAAAGGCTCGTGGTAAGCGTGCTTCTCGTGGTTTTAAGGTCTAAATGGATTCCCATTGTGTTGTTTTCTTTACTCCGCCTCCCTCTCTCTTCCATTTAGTGTTAGTATTTTTTTTTTCTGTGTGTGTGTGTGTGTGTGTATGTATGTGCAAATAAAAAGAATTGAATTCATTATGTATTATTTTATTGTTGGTGTTATTCTATGTTGTTGTGACAAAATTGGATTGTGTGCTTTTTTCTAGCCTTTCTTTATTGATGTCAACTTGGCTTTATTTGTGCGCTTTTGATGTCACGGTGTCGATCTTTTTACAAAAGCATAAGTCCGACCGAATCTTTTTTTTCCTCTTGATTTCTCGGGAAATCTTTTTTTTTTTTGTCTTTCCTCGCCATTTTTTTCTTTTCTTTCTTCACGACACCCCATGTTTCGACGAAAAACAATTAAGCATGAACCGTTACTGACACTACCTAAACGAGATCAATATGTCTTGGACAAATATACTCGAAGAATGAAGACCTATGATGAAATGTTTTATGTCTGCTGTTGTTGGGTTGGATACGATGTTCTATTAGGTAATAGAAGAAACCCACCAGGAATGTCGTTTACTAATAAATTATACATATATTTTTGTATGTGCTATAGAGTTTATACCAGTGATTGGCAAAGTCATCTCATTAGGATTCTCACTATCAATGTATCGTTTGGCGTGTCAAGCAGATTTACCAAAAGCTCTCCGTCGTAGGATGCTATATCATATTAGTGTCGACTTTTTGGTAAGTGATATATCAGGCAAGGGATTTTATAGATACGATACGATCATGTACTGACTTTTTTTTATTTATGTATGTTTATGCGGGGTCATGAAGCTTGGTTTGATACCTATTCTTGGGATATTACTTGACGCTGTAAGTATCCCAAAAACTGGATGTGACGTACCACAGGATTATCACTTCTTCAATCTCTAATTTATTTTTATTTATAAATTAGTTGTACCGGGCACACAGCAAAAACACAAAATTATTACGAAAATATCTGTACCAACGCGCAAGAGAAAACAACGAACTGGAAAATCCTTCTTCTTCACCAACACAACTAACAGAAACCACAGCACCAACAACTTCAACTGCATCATACACCGACAATATGAACTCTACACCTATGGAAAGTTTGAATAAAAAGATGACCTGAATCTGGTTGATTTTTGTAGTTAGTGATCCTTGATTTATTTCTCAATGTCCGACAATAAAAGTTGGCGGTCTTTTTTTTCCCTTCCTCTTCTTTTTCTTCTTCCTCCTCTCCCCTTCCCCTCCTCTTCACTCACTTTATCCCCAGCCCCTTCATCGCTCTTTCCCTGTCTCTTTGAGCTTCTTCTATATTCGGTCGAACTCTCTTATCTTGATCTTGTTGTATATCCACTCCATATTATGACAGAAGTAGAAAAAGGTAAATGAAAGAGCTCCTTGTGTTTTACTGCCTCATAATCTCATCCATCCGTCTTTGTTTTACTCCATCGTAGCTTCTCAAAAAGTGAAACGTATTTCATTGGTGAATGATGCCCCTATGCAGGTGACTAAGGAAGATGCCATCAATGAAAAGCCTACACCTATCAATACCAGAACCAGCAATCCATCGATGTGTCCAAACCTTCATCACCTGAAATTATGGAAAAGGCGGGAATTCAACAGCTACAGCAGTAACCAATATCAACTCACCGCCCATATCTCCTCAGAACTTGAAACCTGCCGCAACATGGGCAAAAGAAGGTGGAGACTCAACGATTATAGTGGAGAACGATCAAGACAGTAGCAACAAAGAACAACAAGAGCCATCCATCGACACATCACCTTCTGCTCCCAAAGTCCATCCCATGGTAGCTCAACTCAAGGCACAACTATATCAACAGCGACACATACTCAACAATTTAGAAGTGGAACGCTCTCAATACAAAATCGACATTCAAAGCTTGAACGATAGGCTGGGCCAAATGAAAACCAAAATTCAGCAACGATCAGAAGCTCGACAACAACTGGAAACTAACTACCGTGAACACCTACAGTCAATGCGTGCCACCAGTGATGATTTGGAGTCGATCAGCTTAAAACTCAAACAGCTCAAAGCAAAGATTCGTACCCTCGCCGACGAATTATTGGAACAAGTGGACCCAGTGACAGCCACCAATGCTCTCCGTACGTTTTGGCTCAATTTGTCTGATTGTATCGAAGGGATGGGCAGCCCTCTTCCACTACACCGAGTGCGTTTATTGACGGAAAAGTTTATGATGGATGTCTTGGTGCAAAACATGAATCTGAATGTATTCCCTGGCCTGTCTGTGACCGATCACTACAATGACCTGTCCTTTTGGTTGGAAAAGTACGATACTAGCTTCTCGACTCGTTTACGGCAAGAAATGGCGCTGGTGCTGGTAAAAAAAAACACCACCGGTAATGACATTCACAAGAAGCTCCATGAAGCTGTCCAAGCCAACTGGAAATTCCTCTATGGTGGTTTGATCAAGGCTTATCCGTTTATGTATCACTTTGACAAGCATGAATCCGATACTCGAAAACATTATGGTGCCAAGGTGCAAGTGCTGGTGGAGCATGCCATGGCGCTTGGGATTGCGATGAAAGGACAAGAAGTGGATGTGGCGGCAGCAGAAACAAGAGAACGTGCTCAACATTTTGATGGTGCATTGATGATCGATGAAGATGGTCAATCGTCTGGGATTGTTGATTTTTGTATATGTCCTCCCTTTGTGGTTTATGGTCCAGAGGTGTATACACTGGAAAAGGGTCGTGTACTTTGCTCTCCTGTATCTTCCTCCACCAAGACAAAAGCAAATAGCAAGGGTGGCTACAGTATGGATCTCCCTGCGTCTACTTCCCCTGTGTCTACTTGATTCTTACATGGTCCCCTCTCTTCTTTTCCCCCTTCATCTAGTTTTTATGTTTCATCTTCTCACGTCTTACTATCTTATTGTTATTATTTTTTCTAGCTCAGTATTACCATTTTATTCCATCTATTTTTATACAATAAAATCCATTTTTTTTATTACAAGATATTGTGTATATATTGTTATGTTTTTGTATGCGTGGTCTTCAAAAAGAGGGAAAAAAAAAAAAAAAAAAAACGCGAGGAGTGAAGTAAATTATGCATTGATTCCGATCAATGTAGGGTTGCATTATATTCCTGCATCAAATGCTTGCCCTCAAATAACATCGCAGTACAATTACTAACCCAAGAAAAATGTTTGAATACGTCTGTCTTCAATAAAAAAAAACTACCTTTTGACATATTTCTTCCTTTGAAAAGAGAAAAACTAAACATGTGCAATCCAAATTTTGTCATTATGTTGCTAGATTTTTTCGTTGTATAATTTCATCGGCATCTCTTTGCTGTCATCATCATATTCCATTTATACTGTTGCATTTTCGGTCTTCATCACCACACTATATATCCCTTAAAAAACACACACTTACACCCAAAAAAATAAAAAAATAAAAAAGAGGAAGCATGCTAATGTCTTCATTCTAATGACCTAAACCTCAGAAAATGATATTCAGATACATGATATATTTATCGAAATATATTCAGAAAATCAGTTTAAAAATATTCCCATCAATAGCATACACATGCACATAACAACAACAACACAAACACAAAGACAAAAAGCATCCCATAAAAAACTAGTAATTTTTATTCGTGGTAGAAGTGAATGCATAAACTATTGATAACTAAAAAGATAATAAGGGGGACAAGCAATTTATTTGTTCAAGACAATACCATCGAACTATACAACCAGCATATCAGTAAAATAAAATAAAAAAGAAAGTGAATACACATTCAATCATGACCAGCCATTTTACCCAAGCACCATTTCCCTCTTTTTTTTTTGTTGTTGTCAACTTACGCGAGACTTGAACCATTCAACAGATTCGGTCTTCTTGATCTTGTGGTTGATACCAACGGAGGCTTGGGCACGCTTGCGGCGAGCGACACGGAAACCAGGGCGACCCATGACAACGTAGTAGTCCATACCGTAAATACCAATGGAAGGATCGTACTTGATACCCAAATCGATATGTTCGTCGATACCGAAACCAAAGTTACCGGTGGCAGAGAAGTTACGGTCACGCAATTCGTATTCCTTGACCTTCAAACCACGTTCCAAGATTTCTTCAGCCTTGGGACCACGGACAGTGACATGGACAGAGATCTTTTCGTTACGACGGATACCGAAGGTACGGACAGTGTAGCGAGCCTTGGAGTACACAGGGGTTTGACCAGTCAATTGTTCGAGCACCTTGGCAGCACGGGTCAAACGATCACCAGATTCACCGACAGAGATGTTGAGAACAAGCTTTTCAATGTGAAGAGCCTTCATGGGGTTGGCAGCAGCGGGCTTCTGTTCAGCGCTCTATTAATAATAATAACAATAATAACACATACAGAGAAACAAAGGTGTCATTCAAAAAAAAAAACCTGGTGAGTATGATGATTTCCTGATGCACAACCCTGTGAATGGTCCATGGCAGAATCAAAAAAGGGTCTGGTGAATCCAAATGAAGAAAATTCGTTCTTGTTGTTACTGATCCATGTTGCATTGTTGTCAAATAGCTGGTCGTTCAAGTCGTCATTTGGTGAGAGTCTCATGACTAAGGGTGTAGCCACATGTCGATTACTAACAACTACGTTCCTTGAGATTGTTGTGGTTGTATCTAAATCCAGTCATCCATCCAGTATCCATGTCCATCCATCCATCCATCCATTCACACATGAATTGATTCTGCCATGACCATGATATCGCTGATTTGGTTTTGTTTTTTCATCTAATGCTTACCATGGTTGTTGAAGTAATGGGGAAAGAGGAAGACTATTGAAAATAAAAAAATTGGGTGTGGTTCAAAAAACCACTATCGGGATTTAAATACTCACCAGCCACAAGAATCCCTTCCAAAATGGCGGTCTTTAAACATTCAAGTAGTAAAGATTTATTAGAAAAGATACACATAAAAAGCTAGCTAATTATAAAAAAGAATATAATGGTTTAAAAAAATTGGGGTACATATGTTGATGAAAGTAAGAATATATGCGCAAACCATACACCTATTGACGTTGAGCATGCTCTCGTTGAACACGCTCATGTTGCAAAGTATCTTGATATTTCTCAACGGCCTTATCGCCAGCAGCACGGGCTTGTATCTGCAACTCCATTGGAAGGACCAATCGACAAGCAAATTCAACGTCACGAGGCATTAAGGTAGGTCGTTTTTCCTTTTTGGCCAGCTCTCCAGCTTCAGAAGCAATCCTCTTGAAAAGAGATCCGACCATAGAATTCAAAGCCCTGAGGGAGTCGGCAGAGATCTTGCAGGCAGGATGGATTTGGCGCTGAATGATTCGTAAGTACCTATCAAATGAGACCCTTCGAGCAACCTTTGAGCTACGCTTTCTGGTAGTAATGGTGTTTACATTGACTGCTGAGGCTTCTACAGTACCGTGAATGAAAGAGTTTTAGAAATCAAAAAATTCATGCTTCATACTTGTTTTTTTTTTTACTAAAAAAAATTTGATTTTTTGATTTTGATTCTTTTACCTTGGTTGTTTGGATTCATTATTTAAATGCCTTTTTTCACAAAAAAAAAAAAACAAAAAAAGGAGAAAGAAAAAAAAAAGAGAAAGCGAATTGTTTAATATTTTTTTTTTGTAAGTGATCAATGTGGTCAGTTTCACTGATCATATCCTTCATTTAAATACTGAAACTTTATGCTAAGTGTGTTCCTGATTTCAATGACCGCCCGTGCCTTTGTATTTCGGTTTCTTTTTCTCGCTCTTTTTCTTTGTCAACCTTCCTTTTTCCTCTCTCTCTCTCTCTCTCTCTCTCTCTCTCTCTCTCTCTCTCTCTCTCTCTCTCTCTCTCTTTCTCCTTCTTTATACTCCTAAAACAATGTCGATAACCCCTAGTGTTAAAGATGAACCAACCACTCCTCAGTCTCCTCCCGTGCCGAAACGCATAAGAGCAACAATGTCCAAGAAGGCAGGTATCAACTTCCCCGTCGCTCGAATAGGCACCATGTTACGGAATGATCGATATGTGAAGCGATACAGCAAACTAACCTCCGTTTACTTGGCATCAATTTTGGAATATTTGTCTACTGAAATAATCGAAAAAGCTGGCCAAGCAACTTTGGATGCCGGACGTAATATAATCCAATCTAGAGATCTGTTGAAGGGAATCCAAGATGACGGTCCACTAACCAACCTCCTGGGTGGCAAAAACAGCCTTCAAATCGCAAGTGCTGGATGGGTCCAGCCTCGTCCTCGTATGTAATGGAGCACCTTTACCCAGTGGCCTTATTTTAGTCGTTTTTTAGCATATTATTAGTAATAGTCATCTGATTAAATTAGTATGGTTTATCTTTTTATATGTATAAATTGCTGATAATAGTAAAAAAATACTTGTTGAATTTCTGCATGAAAAATGACCACTTCGATCATTTTTTTCAACACCCGATACGGGTCACACAAATTCTCTCCTTTTTTTGAAATCTCAAAATATATACATTATATATTTGGTTCACTGATGATCTCCATTCAGTATCACCAACAAATCGCTAGATAATAAGGCAAGGCTCGGGAATACTTAAGTTTACAAAAAAAAAAAAAAAAAAAAAAGAAAGAGAAGTTGTGACCAGTTTAATGCCGGAGTGTCAGTTTCAACGCGGCAGGGACTAGAAACGCACATTATTTTGTACTTTAGTGCTCGACTTCTTGGGACTTCCTTGTCATACTCAATGTTCAGACAATTGGCTTTATTATATACATGAACACCCCCCCACCTCAGTATATAATATCTACCTTTGCTACCTGTCACTTTGGTAGTCCCTTAGGAGCTTGCATGCTTTTGTTTGGGATTTCTGTGTTTTTGTTAATTATGCCATACACAATGAAAAAGAATGAACGATATATATACAGCATGTAAATTTATTGAAAAAGATACCCTAAAGGTAAAACCTAAATTGCTTAAATTGAATATACGAAGAGTAGAGCTGGAATAGAGTCAATTTTTATATTAAGTGACCTAAAAAGAATAGCGAGCCATGAAGCTGCAACTGTTGCGTGGTGTTGGCTGCATCGAAAAAAAGCAGGGTAACTTTTATGGAGGAGGTTTAATGTAACGCAAAAAGGCCATAATAATGGTAGATATTGAATATTGGTGGCCGCTGTCAAGAAAAAAGAAGCAGTATGTCAACGATGTTTGTGGCATGGATTGTTCTAAAAAAATTCTCATGGGGAAATCACACAAATATTTCAAATCCCGCCACGTGGATTTTTTATTTATTTCTTTTTCTTTTTGGAGCGCTCTTTCTTTTCTTTCTTCACCATTTAACTTTATTGAAATTGTGATGGACCTAAATTAGTACCAGGACCAGTTTATAAGGGGTTTCAGCTCAGAGATTACAAGATACTGGGGGGAAACCCTTTCATTTTGGCTTCAGCTTCTGAAGGTACCATTAGTTGGCTTTTTAGAGTCTTCATTAGTTTAGTTTAGTACTACTTTGTCAATAATTGTATCTATATCTGAATAAAATATGTCTCTTTTTACATACTTCAATGAAAAATGTCCCATGAGCCTCTTTCTTGTCTTTGTGCAGCAAATCGTTCCGTTTACATTAGTGTTGACCAATTATGCTTCAGTAAACCATATACCTTTAGTACTTCTCATGCCTTATAGTGTACAGTACAGTACAGTAGCTCCCATTTTACAGCTTTTCCTTTAGATTCGTGATGACCATTCTTCAGATCTCACTTTTGTCTCCCTCATGATTCCTCCACTAAAGCCTTTCAGTAGAGCCCTTGTTACAATGAAACCCCGCACCCTTGTTTAATATCTACCACACTCCTTCAATAAAATATAATTTTGTATTAACCAGTCTTAAATCCATTATATAGTGAGCAATACTGATGTTGTAGTTGATTTATTAGTGTTATACTAAACACCTGTTTTCCAGCTCTGTATTTTTTCCCTAGCTCTATTAATCAATTTCGCGTACATAGTCAAAGATCGCTCAGTGTCAGGTGTTGCTCCTGAGTTGAAGCTGCTTGTCACGTTATTGAACATTTTGTACAAATGGTAAAATATTTCTTCCTTGATCGCATGCTCAGAATACATTCTCCGTCCAGAACTTCCAGCAAATTCTAATTACGGTCAGTGCTACTTGATCGCATTTTTCCCACGCACAAAAAGTCAAATAGTCTTATCAGATTGAACGCCCATGTAGCAATTTATGTAAATATCAAGCTTCATTTCGATTAAGAAAAATATCTACTTCATTCATAGTAATAAAAAGCGAACAGCACAAAAAAAAAAAAAAAAAGAATGCATTGCATTTCATAACGATAAAAATATATATGTATATTTTATTTTCATAATGATAAAAAAAAATCAACTATATAAAAATGATTAAGAAGAGAGGGGAAAGGAGGATTCAATACTATATACAATGTGAAATGTAAACTAAAGGTATATTTTAAAAAATGTACAAATAAAGATGATGTGTGAGGGAGGAGGGGGGGGATTAAGAACTAAAGATTGAGACCTTGATCCGTTGCCCAGAGATTTGCCAGCTGCGTCAACACTTCTGCCGACGCTTCAGGAATATCACACAGCAGCATTTGATCCACGACTTGTTGCTTTTGCTTAGACCATAAAGCGTCAGTATCGGAATCCACCAGATTGAAAGGATCCGAAAATTCCATAGCATATCGTTCATAAACAAACGTCAAATCCGGGTAGCATGGCTGGTAATTGGCTGATGATATGTCTGTTGATAAGGTTTGGAAGACGACGGTGAAATTGGGTGCAAATGGGAAGAGTCCAATGTAAGGGACGTTGGGTTCCAAAGGCATGCGGTTGATACATTCATTCAAGAAGAGGGTCTGACACCACAGTGGCAATTGATTTCCACGAATTACAACATCACGTCCATGATAAGGATTTGAATACCGTGCTCCAAATGTATAGCTATATGGCATAAAGTCTTGTTGAAGATGTTGCTCTTGTTGTTGTTGCTGTAACATGAATCGTTTTATATCGCCATAATGGAAAGTATCAATCGTATCAACAGAGGCATCCACTAGAGAAAAAGGAAAAAATTGAGTACTACAGCTTGTAAACGGGGCACCACACACAAAATAATAATAATAGTAATAATAAAATAATGACTTACCATCCAAATATGAATTATCCATATAGTATTGAGCACTCAATACAGGAGAAGTAGGGGTAGATTGCTGTAATTTGTTGGCGAGAAACACACCTTTGGCGAGCCGCATCACCGAAGTCTGATCAATGTCCATAGTAAAAAGAGGGCAGTTAAAAATACGATAGAGTAAGTTTTCAGAGCGCAATTGACGGTAAGAATACATATCCTTGACATCTAAAATGTTGCTGTTGTAAAAGAAAGCGGGATCCTTCGAGGGTTCAGGTGCAAAGGAGGTGTTTTTGCAAATATAAGTCGCAGGCGACGGGACAACGGCACCGGTAGTATTATACATTGCTTTCTTGATACTGGACATGATTTCATTCCAATCAATATCAGCATCCTTACAAGTCGGTAAAGACGCCATGGATGACATTGACGATGTCGAAGGGGAAGAAGTGACGGGTGAATTGGTGTGTGGGAGTGTTGCTGTTGCTGCGGTCTTTTCATTGTCCGTCATCGATAAATACGAGGTTCCTTCGTAATGTGTTTGAGCATATGGATAAAACAGTAAAGGATCATGGATAAGAGCAGTTGTGGTCATGATGAAGTAAGAAAGATGAAGATAAAAATATAAAGAAAAAGAAAAGAAAGAGACAAAAGAAATGGCTCCGCCAACTTTTTTTTTTTATACAAACCACCCAATGGGCCACTTTTTTTTGGATCACCGCTAATCGAATTTTTTTTTTTGACTCACATGTTCCGATGGCCCCCACCCCAAATCGATCAGCATCAAGAAAATTATTCAACAAACCGAACTCCCGCGCTACATATCATAAGCTGTTTACGCTTAAATCATATTGAATGTTGCTATATTTCATATAATACCTTTGCTTCTCTTGATTTCCTTCAATTGTGTAAAAAGACAAATAAAGAAAAGCCACTGATCGGCATGTTCACGAGGTTTTGGGAAAGGAATGGAAACAGGGTGTTCGTAATCTAATTACCAAAATTGGATAAGGAAACACATCAACAAAAGAAAAGTCGCCGAAATTTTTGAAGAAACAAATTAAGTTGGATTTGTAAATCTCTAGTAAAACAAAACTTGGATTTGTAAGCTCGGACTTGATTTGTCAGGCAGCTCATCCATTGTAACCATTTCAAGCGCCGATTTCAAATTATTGCAACTTTTTAAACTTTGTACGCCTTTTTCTAAAACTAGTATTTTCGAGTTTTTATTAATAGCAATGTAGCAGTAAATTGATTGTAGCAGATCAGTTAATTGTTCATCTTCTTCCACCTGGGAGCATCGTCATAGGCAGAACCATTGTATGCTGCTCACCTTGATCATCAAAAGCGACAACATTTTTTTGACCTACACTTCGTACATCCTCCTTTTCATCCTTGTTTGAATCTAAAACAACATGGCGCACGTGCCCACGATCGTCTACGCCAATCATATTTTTTTGCTTTCGTCTGGGTAACGGTTTACTGCTACTCTCGATATCGTCCATTTCCTGTTTCATAGGAACCACAAGCATTGGGTCGGGGTTATAGGCACTGGTACTATCTCGGTAACGATGCTGTCTCGACCCAATTTGAGTGACTCCATATTTCATATTTGTCGGAAGAGGGCTCACTTCGGCGTCTTGATCCAATGAATGGTGAGGTCGAGTATAATCCTCACTAGTCATTTCATCTTGTTCATCATCATCCACATCAAATATATCATCATCGTCAGCCAATGTCATGTCATTATTTAACCTTTGATAGGGCACATAGTTTTTGTTGGCATTATAATCAATGGCACTCGTCGGCGATTTCTGAGCAGAACTGGGTGATGATGCTGATACTGGTGCTGATACTGATGCTAATATTTGATCTGATCTTTTAGCAATGGCTGCTGCATTAATTTGCAATGTATAAAGACTGAGAAGAATAATAGCTTTCAACTGCATTGTCGGTATTGGGAGAGGGAAAAAAGAAAGATGGTTTTTAATTATTATTATTTTCTTGCCATTGTTTTTATATGTAATATTATAATAAAAAACATCCGGTGTCAATAGAATGGCGACTGGAATGGTAAACTATAGGAAAGTTTTTTTTTTGGTTTGTTTTTTTCTTTGTTCCTGAATATTGTTCATGCTTCGGGATTTCAAAATTAAACTCTAAAAGAAGAGAGAGCTCACATCAGTCGAATAATATAATTGTTAGCATTTGAACAAACAAGTATCTCACCCATTCTTTCCGAGCTGAGAGTATATTTGTTCTACTAAATATACATAGACTTTTTGTTATCGAATGCTCCCCCCAAAAAAAAAACTTTCTGTCAGTAGCTGAATCGGATACTGTGATTGGCCCAGATCGTGAATAGGAATCAGGAGCATAAGGTAGGATGATGATAAACAAGGTAAACTGTCAAATAAAAGGATAACTGTAGCATGTAGTTTTTCTCTTTTCTATGAATATATTTTTTAACTAACCATTGATTTACCTAATGATGGAACTGACTGTATTGAATACGTTAGGTGCCGCTGTCTCAATTTTTGTGTTGAATTATGCCGTTCGACGGTATACCTCCTGTCTGGCCAATGCTCCACAGCCTACAAGTCGAAATTTTTGGATCCAATACCTGGGCTTTGTTCCTCCACCACATGATGGCGAAGACGTATTATCGAAATTCTTGATCGAGGTGGGTCAAGATCAAAGACAAAGTCCGATTAGTGTGTGCTTTTCTGTGATGGGCAGGCCCTTAGTCCTAGTCAACACTTTGAAAGGTATCAAGGACGTTTTAATAGATGGTCAAGCAAAGAACAAAAAACTAGGTCCATGTGTTCAAAGGGGTGATTTGATTCGACGTATACACAGTCTGGTTTTTGGGGGACCTAGTATCAATAATACGGTGGGCGAGGTAAATTGAAAACATGTTAACTGAGGAGCGGTGATTGAACTTGGGTCTGATTTTTTTTTTTTTGGTGTGAATATAAAAAGGACTGGGCTTGGAGGCGTCACGTTCTTTTACCTCCATTTCAACCTAGGCAATTGGTCCCAAAGCTATTGCCGTATGTGGGTGAAAAAGCAACTGAGGTGATGACTCTATTTGGGCAACATGCTTTGCAAGGAACTGCTCTGGAAGTTGATAATGTATTTACGGATCTTACCATGAATGTCATCAACTACTATCTTTATGGCCGCCGCGATTTAAACTTTGACATCGTGGGTGGACGGGCTAATCTCAAGGTAAGCAGAGCTGTTTCAAACTGAAATTATTGTATAATATTTTTTAACTTTTGTGTATATGTGTGCTTTATTAGAACGAACATTTGAAACTTGGTCTTGGATTTCAATCCCCTGAAGCTTGGTTACCTTTTGGATTGAATGAAACAACCTGGGCACAACGATCCTACCGACCGTCGAGGGAAATGCTCAAAGATTTTATCCGTGATTCATTAGAAAAGGCTGAAGAAGAACACAAAAGACTTCAAAGGAGTAAGGTGGGGACAGGCTCAGCGACCTATCATTGTGTCGCGGCAGCAGGTTTGGACAGTGGCAAATATGACAACAATCGTGAAGATCTGGTGAACGATTTACTCTCTCTGACTTTTGCTGGCTATGACACCACGGCTCATACACTTTCCTTTTGCTTCTCTGAACTAGCGCGCCATCCTGATATACAACAACGTGTGTTTGAAGAAGTACGACGCGTCCTTGGTCCTCCTCCAGTGGCTCCTGAATCCATTACGGCCGATAAGCTGGCGCAACTGCCATTGGTTAATGCTGTTTACCGGGAAACGCTTCGTAAATATCCCGCCGTTGTTTTTATTCCGGTGCATGTCAATCGTGATACACTTGTGGATAACACTGTGGTCCCTGGTGGCGCGGAAATCTGGTGCAACATTCGTGGTCTGCAAATGAACCCTGACATTTTTCCAAATCCTAATGAATTCAACATTGACCGCTGGCTGGCTCCACCTGTCACCGAAGCTTCCAACACAACATCAGACTCAACATACAATGATTTTGACAGTTTTGGTGAAAATAGCAAAAGCAACATCGATGGAAAACACACGACGGAAACACAGTATCGATTCCCTGACATCACTTTCACTTTGGGACAGCATGCTTGTCTGGGAAAAAACTTGGCGATTCTGGAACTGCGTACCATGATTGCTCTCACCATGAATCAATTCTCTCTGACACTCAAGCCTGGCAATATCATTGAAACGAAAATCGTCCTCACAACAAAACCGAAGAATGGTGTTTGGATCCACTTTGATGAACGAAATGATTTAAAAAATATATAGTTTAGTATTAGATTATTATCAGTTTAGTATTAGTTTAATGGGGTGGTCTTTTTTTTATGCAATGATTCTTTTCTTGTGTGATGTGCTTCAATAAAGTCAGATGTATGAATCGGGATTTCAATATTTTAGTATTAGGCTCACTCCTTTTCTTTTTTTTTTTTTAAATTTTTAATTTTTATTCACTCTTTGAAAGAATAAAAAAATGGCTCTATCACCCCAGTATACAGGTACACCAATGAGGGCTTTTTATTATGAATCAATAAATCAAAAATATGCTCATGTTCTTTATACCATGTAGGTCATCGTCTTGGTGCTTCTGATGCTCCCAATACCCTTGAAGTCTACTTAGATTACGTGGTACACTTTTTTTTTCCTTATCATTTCTATATTATGCCTCTAACAGCCTTTTTTTTTTTTACGTGTATTTTTAGTGTCCCTTCTCTTGCAAGATATACAAAGCTCTCCGTGCTGTAAGTTTCGATATCCTATATATATTAAACACATCAGTGTAAACTTATTCACAGCTTGCTACCTTTTTTTTTTCTGCTGATAGGATGTACTTCCTTGGCTGGCAAAAGAACATCCCAACAAAGTGCAATTCGTCTTCCGGCAGCAAGTTCAACCTTGGCACGCTAGCTCAACGTTGGTACACGAAGCTGCTTTGGTGGTAGAAAAGCTCAATCCTGCCCAATTTTTGACTTTCTCGGATGTGCTCTTTGCGCGTCAACAGGATTATTTCGATGAAGCAGTGGAAAACAAAACACGACGTCAATTGGTGGAACAAGTGGCAATTCTGGTTGCGGACGCTACAAACAGCAGCAAGGATGATGTTATCAAATTATTGGCCAATGGGACTGGGACACCTGAAAACAAGGGCAACGCTATCACCAACGATTTGAAGTGGCATATTCGGCTGGGACGTCAAAATGGTATTCATGTCAGTCCTACCGTCATTTGGAATGGTTTGCGTGATGATAGTGTCTCTTCTGGCTGGACTTTGGCTCAATGGCAAGAATATTTCAAAGCGAAGCTTTAGATTATAGTCGATCATTCGTACCGGAACTTGGTTTAGTTTAGTTTTATGACATAATATATTGTTTGTTTGAATAAAGTATGTTTTACTTTACTTTGCGGTACAGATAGTGGCTATTGCGGACAATGTAGATAGGTCAGGTGCTGGTTAAATGATGGATGCTACGATGTTTTAAGTTTAGTAATATCGCTAATTATTGTGCGGGTAGTTTGGGGAAAGGGTATTCAAATGCTTGTCTGGAATTTTGCTTGTGCTATTGAAAAAGAGTTGTTTGCATAACGGGAGGTGCTATTGTGTGGTAAGAGAATGATGCAGCCTGGGTCCTGGCTATAGTAGAGACTTGTGTTTCAGCTACGAAGTGGTAATAGAGAGGCGGGAGTCAATAAAAAAATAGATATATCTCACGATATTCAAGAATTTCAAACCCAAAGATAGACGGAAATCCGGGGAAATACGCCTATCTATTATAATAGCTGAATAGGGGTTGCCTGCTTATTGTGTTAGATGCTTTTATGTGTGTGCATGTGTTTGTAAGATACTAGCTTATTGTTTCTCCCTTTACCTTTTCACATTGCTTTGAAGAAAAGGGTCTTCTATGTTTCTCGTTACGAGGTTACTTCCCGGAAAAATATTTTCCAGCTTTTATCTCAAGAGCTGCTTCTAAATTCGGTCCATTTGAATCCCTCCAAATATCTTATCATGGTGCGATGGATGATATTGGGCCAAAAGTTTTATAGTACATATTTAATAAAAGTTAAATCTCCGGATGAAGAACACCCGCTTCATTATATTTTGACAGGCATTGAAGGGGTACATAGTGATGGCTGCAATGAAACTCAAGGATTTTGACTCTTTTATTAGCCCCATCGATATATATTTTATGAAAGTTTCCTTTTGGAAAAATCCTTCTAGTTTTTCAACGAAATTCATTCTAGTTACAAATTGACAAGCGTTATGGGATTCGAATCATCATGTTGTTTTCTACATATGGTATAATACCTCCAGCAGTAGCAGGCAAGGTGTTGATTTGGAGCTCCGATTTCCCTTTTCCAACTTTTTTTTTATTTTCTCGTTTTTTCTTTCATTTTCCATCCAATACCATCCTTTACTACTTACAAAAGTCATTCCACCAATGGCATACTCATCTTCAGCCTGGGATAGGTATTTGAATCCTCAAGAAACTCAAGCTTATGGTCAACTTTTCAAACTAGCCTCTCAAACGAAAAATGGTATTGTTACTGGTTCTGAAGCTGTTCAATTTTTCGCCTCTTCTGGTGTTCCCAATGCCATCTTGTCTGATGTAAGTAAAGTGATGATACATTTTATAGTGTGTACTTTATTGCATATTCATGAGTTATTTCTATTTTTGCTTCTATTTAGATATGGGAAACAGCTGACCGTGACAATGTGGGTTATTTGACCCCAGAAACATTCTCGATAGCCCTCAAATTGATTGCTTGCGCTCAACATGGGCAAGAAGTGGCTGATCCTATTATATCAACAGGTAAGAACTCAGCATGAAGAAAAAGGCTTCTGTATAGATGGTGATAGAGCACGGTGCTTGCAATCATATGGAACGATGGGACTTGAACTGTATGTGGTCTTCGTTACTCAACTTTATTCTCTACTCATAGTCGTCAGTCTACCACAGTTTAAGGGAATCCAAAGCGACATTGCTGGTGTGAAAAGCCCGAACATGAACAATAAAGGTGACGGCAGTAGCGACAATTCCTCAGCAAATGTTATCTCACCTGTCGAACGTGAAAAGTATTACAACATCTTCCGTGCTCATCAACCTACGAACGGTGTCTTGGATTCTTCAAAGGCAAGGAATGTATTCTTGAAATCCAAGTTGCCTAATGAAACTCTGGGTCAGATTTGGTAAGCAGAGCAAAAACCCACCTTATCGTCTTAACCATGGCATTTACTGACTTGATTGTATCCATTTATTAATTAACAATAGGGCTTTAGCCGATGTTCGTCAGTCTGGGACATTGACTCAATCTGAATTTGCCATTGCTATGCATTATATTGCCAAACTGATGGACGGTACCTTATCAACTCTGCCTACACAACTTCCACCTACGGTTTATTCTTCAGCATCTGGAACAGCGTCATCTACTCCCATGTTATCTCACCAGCAGTCACCAATCGCACGTCAAATGAGTGGAAACAGCACACCGATGATACAGCACCAACTGACTGGAAACCGAATGATGATGACTCCACCTCAACGTGCAGCAACCATTGATACTCTCGGCAACATGGCATTCTCATCCTCCTCTGAAAGTATTCCTAGGTCTTGGGATGTGACAGCAACGGAAAAGACACAGTATGACAGCTTTTTTGACAAAATCGATATTCAACGGCACGGTTTTGTACAAGGCAAAGAAGCAGTCGAGTTTTTCAAGAATTCACAGCTACCTGATGCTGATTTAGCTCACATTTGGGATTTGGCCGATACAACTCAACGTGGTAGACTCTCTCGTAACGAATTTGCTGTGGCCATGCATCTGATACATAAGCGACTACGCGGTGACAATCTTCCTCCGACTTTGCCTGCCACTTTGATTCCCCCAAGCCCTCTACCCGCTCCTGCTCCTGCCCCTGCTGTTGCAAGTCCGCATAGTAATCTCCAGCGGTCTGTCACGTATGCTGACCGATCCTTCTCAAACGACCCCTTCAACCAGCCGACAAAAGGTAAACCATCCCATCAATTTATCTGTAGCATAGAGCCCTTCTTATATGAAAGATTTTTTGATACTAATTGTTGACTTTTGATTTTTATAGTTGCATCCTTAATTGATGAAGACCTTCTGGGTGATTTTGGGAACAATGACCAACTAACTCAGGAAACCAATCAGGTGAACCAATTGCAGAACCAGATGACACAATTGAGGTCTGCTACTGGTGAGATCAAAAACGAAAAACTTACAGCCGAACAAACTCTGGAGCAACTCTCAAAGCAAAAGCAAGAACTGCAGGCTCAAATGACTCAAGTACGTATGGCACATGAAGCTGAAGTAAAGGATCTCAACGAACTGCAAGAGACCATACGCCAAGAAGAACCTGAATGGATCCAAATGCGCAACGACTTCGAAACATCTCAACAACAGCTAACAGCAGTACAGCAAGAAATTCAGCAATTACGGCAAAAACTTGAAACTGGTCGTGCGGAAAGTGAAGAATGTCGACGACGGGTGCATGAAATTCAAGAGGAAACAGCGGCATTAGAAGCACAAATCGATGGGCTGAATGGACAGGTCAAACAACAAGGAATGATGCTGGATATTAATCGTCGCCAGGTGACAGCCTCTGAACAAGACCGGGAACAAACAAGACGGAATTTACAAGACGCAAAGGAAGTACAAGGTATTACTGAATCAGCTCGGGGAATGGATATCAACAACAACATATCATCACCAAAGAAATCGTCGCCATCATCGAATCCTCCAAGAAAATCAACAACTGACTTTTCCATCGACACACCAGATGACGATTCCTCTTCTGACGACGATGATATTGACACAGCGAAACCTCAAGATGCGTCTAGCCCATTCGGTAATTTTACACCAACTTCCCCTCCTCCAGCAAACGCTACTCAAGTCCCCAAAGACAGTGACAACCACAGCAACAATGGCACCAGCAGCAGCAATTTCTTCGACATATTCTCCCCACATCAAGAACAAGCGGAACTTCGTACAAGCAATCAACCGGGACAACCTCAAACTGGTGGTAATGACTCGGCAGACTTCGATGCAGTATTTGGCGATTTGGCAGGTATGCCTTCTCCTGGCGAAAATGACAACGAATCAGCATTCAATACTGCAACAACAACCACACCAGTGTCATCGTCAAACTCACCATTCCTCTTCCAAAGCGAAAACACAGCATCTTCACCAGCATCAACGAAAAAGCATCGTGCTCCTCCTCCACCTCCACCTCCAACCAAAACGTCTTCTCCTGATGGCACAAACAATAGTACTCAACAACCTCAATCAATGGATGATGATTTTGACGCAGCCTTTTCAGGACCTTTGTCTGAAGCCAAGGTGAACAATGACGACGATTCGAAGGCAATAGGAGCACAAACCACCAGTAAATCTGATTTTGATGACTTTGATGATGCGTTTGGTGTATTTGACGATGAAAAAAGCAAGACTGCTGCTTCTACATCAACTGGTGACGGTAAAAACAGTACTTGGCCAAGTCAGTTTGGTGGATTTAATTTCCCTGAGGGGGATGGAAGCGAACAAAAGAAGCAACAACAAATGGCCACCACCTCAACAACTACAGACGCGGATGATTGGGATTCTATTTTTGGTGGCAACTTTGGGGCTTCAACTACGACAGAAGTAAAATCACCCTCATCAACGACTACTGGAAATCAAGAGACCGCAGGTGGTGGATCAAGTTTTGGGTTCGAGGATGCTTTCGGAGCCACGCCATTTGAAGCCAAAAGCGAAAAGAAAGGGAAAGAAGCAATCACCAGTAGTAGCAACACCACCACCAATACCACCACTGCCGCATCAACCAAAAACGACAACAAGGTTTTTACGGAGACAAGTATTGTAGGGGATGGCAGCAAGGTGGATGAACTTGTCAAAATGGGATTTGAAAAACAGGTGGCCAAGGATGCATTGGAACGATACGATCAAGATGTCACCAAAGCAACGAACTTCTTACTGGATCAAACCAACTAGATGATAGCCATTATTTAGTTTTATGCGATTCTTGATATATAGTCATTTATTAGTTTTATTTTTTTCCATCTACTTTATATTTTTATTGACTCCTCTCATTCAAATACAGCTCCTTTTTTATGCTTGCGTTACCCTTTTTTTTTCATATCTCTTTATTTAAATGCTTGAGTCTATTTTTATTTTCTTTTTGACTACATATTCTAATAAAAAATAACATTTTTTTATGTCTTTATGTTATATCACATTGTATTTACTGTTTGTTATTTACTCCATGACTGATAAACTCACAACAAATTACTGTACCCAAAACGCGGACGATTGACTGTGCGTCTTTCATTATGGATTTATCAGTTATTTATTAGAGACGTAACGAATACCTCCCACAAACGAACAAGCAGCACAAATCATTATCATTGAAGAAAAAGAAAAAAGAAATAGGAGAGGGTAGTCTACACAAAAGGAAAGGAGGATCGTCATGTATAATACTTGGTGACAGGAAAAACAAAACCACAAATCCAGAGTCTTCAATGTGATATCATAGCCCCCAAACTCGGCAATAGAGTGCGTCCTGTTTATTTTTTGATTCGCCTTTATTGGCTCTGTTTGGTAATATGTATGAAGGGCATTGAGGAGTAGAAACGTTTCTTATTCTTTGTTTCTTACTGAAATACCGTCTTTTGAGCAACTTGGATGTATTTGGCCGTCCTTTTTTTTTTTTTTTTTTTTTTTTTTTTTAACTCATTATCCCTATCCCATAGAGATAAATTTAATGGCTCAGGCATATTCCTCGGTGATGAAATTTACTGTTGATAGCAGAAAATGTTCCTGGATTGGAAAATGGTACACGAATGCTGAAGATTAGTTTAGTTTCTAATAGTAGTCTAGTGTCGCCCCTTTTATAAATATGTGTATTAGGTTTAGTAGTTTTATGTTATTGTTTATTTATATTATTCTTCAAATCTTTACAATAAAAATCGCCATTTTGTATCACTTGTATGCATTTCCGTTGTTTTGTTTATATGATAATGTACATGTATGATGTGATCTTTTTGAATATATTGCAAAAAGAATTGGATCTTACGGAAAATGTTAAGGATAATAGTTTTTCTTGACAGTAATGACTTCTGATCGCGTAATATAGAAGTAAAGGTGAAAAGGAGTGATTGGTTTTTTTTTTTTTTAAATTAAACGTTGCGTACTGCACTGTCTTTTTTCAATGCTTCGAGACGACCACTTTTTAAACTTAGTTTTTGAAGTGCAGTATACGCAGTAGACCGGAGTCGTCTCATACTTGACTTTCTTATTTTTTTGCACACACACATTTTTTTTCCACACGCGCAAGTGCTGTGCGGCGTGGGCATACCCATTAGACAAAGCAAGCTAAATGTGATATATAGGAGACGGTGTACGTGAAATCAAAAGGAGACGGTGCACACTTTATTCATGCAAAAATATGAAATATGGCAATTAAGCTAAAATACTGCATGTGATCAAATCATAGCACTATAATACAAATTAAATGGGATAGCGATTGGAGGTGTGTGTATGTGGGTGTGAATGTGTCTTATTGAAAAAAAAAGTCGGATAAGCTAGGCCTTTAAAAAAATGTCAGCTATCCTACGTGCATTGACAAACTACTCCACTGTATGTACAAGAAAAGGATTGATAAGTTAAGAGAAGAGCCGTGCTACCAATGTTAAATGATGGTGGCCACTATCATGAGAAGAGAACCACCATGTTGGTTATCTTAGTATGATGTTGATTGCCGTAAAGGAAAGGTTTACCTTTTTGTAGCAACCAAAAATCGCACGAACAAAAAAAAAATAAAACATTTCAAATCCCGCACACGTGAATTTTTATTTGGGGACCCATTTTCACAATTTTCTTTCTTTCTCTTTTTTCTTCCTTTAATTCTTCATAATTGTAATTCTATGGAGTTATGGTGGACATAGATTAGTGCTAGGACTAGTTCAGAAGCGTTCTCAGATCAGGGATTACAAGATGCATGGGGAAATCCTTTCATTTTGGATCTAGGATCTGAAAGCAATATTAATTGGCTTTTTGGAAGCCATCATTAGTTTAGTTTGATATTAGTTTGTCCATAGTTTATATCTATATCTGAATAAAATGTGCCTCTTTTTACATACTACTATGAAAAATATCCCATTAGGCTCTTTCATGTCTTGTGTAAAATAAATCCTTTTGTACCATCACATCCTTACATTAGTGTTGCTTCAATAAAAGACATCCCTTTAGAATCATTCTGTCCTGTACACTATATTAGCTCTCAAGTCATCGTTTTCTCTTTAGATCACTGTTGGCCCTTCTGTAAATATTATATTGGTTTTCCTCATGCTTCGTCAGACAGAGCCTCCTATTATAGCCCTTCGTCTGTAATTTTATTATCCAATGTACTGTACTTCAATAAAACATACCTATTTTTTAATCGCCCTCTGACCCATTATATAGTAAATAATATCATGATTATACTATTTTGTGAGTATCTTATCAAAAACTTGCTCTCTTATTCACCGACCATGACCACTTCTCCCCTCCCTTAAGACCCAGTGACTGGCTGACAGTCCTAAATCACCTACTAATATTGAAGCTGACTTTTTTTTTGTATAAATTGAATCTGACTAAATTGTACAGTACGCATCTTGCTCGTTATTTTTTGTCTTTGCTTTTGCGTGTTATGTACATTATACAGTAATAAAAGTCAAACTGGAGCGAGTTGAATACCGAGGGACTGTTACTATGATGCAAAATGGCTGGAGGATATCCCGGTTTCATTGATCTCCTCTCACCATCCCTGACACTCAGAATGTATGACACTTTATAATATTAATCCGTTCCTATTATATATTTTGTTTGTTGCCAATTTTTGACTTTCACGAACGAGGCCATTTTGACTATCATAGAGGATGTGCTTTTTTGGGCATTGGTTCGTCTTTTATGAAGATCGAGATAAGCCATTTTTCTTATTATTGTCATGGCAGATTATTGCTCAAGCCACTTGTGCGTAGGAAAAAAAAAGATGGCAATCACAACAACAACAACAAAAAAAAAAGTCGTGCCTGTTTTTTTCGTTTCGCCGAAAATTACCTTTTTTGTTCATACGAAATTCACCCCCCCTTTTTTTTGGAGGGATGCTCATTCTAGACTATGGTGCGGCTCACTTATAATGTCAAAATTTAGGAATGATCCTAGAAAGCTGATGGTTTTTTAAAAAATGGCCACCTCAAAAAAATAATGTATAAGCATGATGATTCAGACCTTTAAGAACAAAACGTGTACATCAGTTTGTTTTTTTTTATAAAAAAAAGAAAGATTTATCAGCCTTCAAAAAAAGAAGACTTTGGCTGGCTGGCCTAGGATTTGAAATGTATCTGATGTACTAAAAAGAAAATGGTATGGATCGTAAGAAAACTCACTTATAGTAACTTTAATTTCGCTCTTTTGGCCCTCCAACTTTTTTTTTTTTTTTTCTGATCCACCGCTGACGCCCTGTCCACCATAGGAATCGTCCATCTTTTTTTCTCCATCGCTGCCCACCCATAGTGCCAAATCACAGAGTCTTCCATCAAAAGCCACACTTCAGAAACCCCTTGCCACCCAGTAGCTACATAATTAATACTATTCTCAACTTCGCTCTTCAATATACCCCACCGCAACAAATACACTGTAATAGCTGTTTTTTCACACAAACACATCCCTGTTTTCTTTTCTACGCACAAACTTATAGAGCTGTTGGAAGAAGTCTCCATAATACCCAATCCGTTCCTTTTATTTATATATATAGACACACTTTTTTTTTGTCTATGCATATGTAATACACATTCGATGAAGCTCATAATGTAAACGTACAACAGAGAAACTGAATATAAGAAAAATAATATTTATTCAGACGTAGATTCAAACGATGACATACTATCACTAAACTAATGACGATTCCATGATGCTAATCTACTGAGTTCCCAAATCCTACATCCAAAATAAAAGGGGTTCCCCATGATGTTTGTTTTGCGTTTTTAAAAACGCCCCTAATTCAAATTCTAACACTAATCCTAGATCCTCAGAACCCCACTAAGCCTTGCCATCATATCATTCAGGCTAAAAGAAGGAAAAAAATAAAAAAGAAAGAAAAGAGAGGGAAAAAAAAAATGGGGCCCAAAAAAAAAAAATAGAAAGGAAAATGCGGAGCCTGAATCATCCAGCCTCTTTTTTTTCTGTCAAAAAATCAGGGAAGGGGCAATCGCCATAATTTCCATAGTGCATAATTTGTTTTATCTTCCAGTGGAAAGCCAGTCGCGACCCCTACATAATCAAGCTCTGATCTCTCTGACGTCTTTTAAATAAGCTATTATTTCAGCACACAAAAAAAATTCATTGGCGACGCGCTGACCACGACGGTTGGGCCCCAAGGGGCTGCCCACCATAGTGCGAAATGGCGGAGGCTCTAATCCGTTCACTATTTTTTTTTTCAGCACGCAAAAAAAGCCATTGACGATGCGCTGAGCACGACGGTTGGGCCCCAAGGGGCTGCCCACCAAAGTGCGAAAGAACGGAGGCTTTAATCCTATCCCATCAAAACCCACACTTTAATAAAAGAAACTGTGACACCTAGTAAATCGAAAGATTTCCAAAAGCTCCAGCGGAGCGCCAGAGCGTTTATTCAGTAGTAATTATAACAATGACAACCTATACTAAGCTAAGATGAAGGCCAATCTAAGAGTGTTCCCATATTCTGAATCCAAAATGAAGAGTTTCCTCATGCATCTCGAAATACCTGAGCTGAAACCCCTTCTGAACTAGTCCTGACACTAATCCTAGTTAAACATCACCTCATTGAGATCAATAAAACGGCGGTGACCTGGGGAAAAAAGAAAAGAAAGGAGGGAGGAAAAAAAAAAAAAAAAAGGCTTTAAAAAGGCATATTCAAACGTCGATTACAATCACAAAATTGAAATGAAAATTGAAAATTTGACATTATAAGTGAGCCGCACCATATGGAGGGTACAAATTCTATTACATATCACTTACATTAATAAAGTCAAAGGGAACAGGAGGAAGAAGTGATAAATACGATGTTTCTTTGACCGAGCCTACATACGGCATGTAATATCATATATATTGTATTGTATTAATTAAGAAATGTCACCATGGGATCAAAAGAATAATAGTTGACTGAAGCTCATCCATACCACAGTAATCTTGCATTAAATATACATTTTTATGGCGTGATTTCAAAATAAGCTTTCATATGACAGTCTAATACATCTGATATATATTTTCAAAGGAGGCATCAAAAGAGAAGGAGAAGGGAGGGAAAAGATAAATGAAGGGACTTGATCATTCTTATGATATAAGTGATACAAGTAAAATATGATATATAAAAAAAAAAGGGAGACGAGAGAAAAACAGAACGAAGAAAGTACAATACAAGATAGCTAATAAAACAAAGCACGTTTATTTTGGACAAATTTGATTTTTTTTATTCAGTAGGGTAGTAAAACAACTAAACTATAATGTGGAATGGTTTTTTTGATAACAAAAAGAGAGGGGTAAAATAAAGGATGATGATGACTATTTTTCAAAGCGGCGAGAATGTGAAGAGGAATAGAAATGAATGGCAAGGGAATCACATTTTGGATCAGTCATACATACAAAACAATAATGAAAAAAAAGCATATACAAACAAAAAAAGGGAAAAAAAAAAAGGGGAGGGTGATTTTTCTGCTAAGACTAAAAATGAAACTAGAACGAATGATGAGTAAAAGACAAAAAAAAAAAAAAAAAAAAAAAAAAGGTAAACGGGGAGAGCGACACTAATCTAAAGCCACCAAGACCCCTTTTCTTCACTATGGACAAACATATCGGTATCATCATAATCATCGTCTTCTTCTTCAATAATCGAGGAGGATAGGGATGAGTAGCCAAGAGAGTCTTGATCACGTTGAAAGTCCTCTTCCACCATATCAGACCAAGACATTCCGCTACTGGTGATCGAGGCAGCGCTAAATATGGCAGAATCAAAGCTCGCTTTGGTGTTGAATTTGGGTAGGGCAGGGATATCCATAGGAATTCTAGAGTAATCATCTTGGTCCAAGCACCATTCATCATCATCAAATTCATCATCATCATCATCATTGTCACAGTCACCATCATCAACAGAGGCCAAAAGTAAGTCCAATTGAAGAAATTGTTCTTTGACTTGATCAATAGATGGTCGGTTCTCGCCGTCAATAGCAAGCACCTTTTCAAGGAATTGAGCACAGGGAGATGATAAAGCTGGGAAGAGTTGGGTTTTCAGGATAGATGGATCACGCTTGAATTCCATAAACGATGGGTCCATACAGGTAGCTTCTTGCCAAGGATTGCGTCCAAACAAAAAGGCTAATAGTAAAATGCCGACACTCCAAACATCGGAGGCAGCCGCATCATAAGGTATCAATTCATCGCCGGTGGTGGTAATACAAGAAGAGACAGGTTCTTCATCAAAATGTTCAGGAGCCAAATAGGTTGTCGAGCCACACCCAAATTCCAGAGAGTATCGTTCACGAGTGGCTAAACCAAAATCAGCAACCTTGCAGGTAAATGAGCTAGCATCATCATCTTCATTGTCCGATTTGAGCAAAACGTTTTCTAGTTTGATATCCCGGTGATAAATACCTTGAGCATGCATGTGTTGAACAGCGTCCAAGATTTGAAGAAAAACAGACTTGACGAGACATTCATCGCGCACCTTGTTCACACGTTGATCTTGCATCACAAAGTCAAATAAATCACCTTGGTCACAGAGTTCCATCACCATAAAGATATGAGTCTTTTCATGAATGACACGTTCTAATCCCAAAAGATAAGGGTGCTTGAGTGACGCTTGAATATCGATTTCCAGTTGTTGTAGGTCGAGCTCTTCGTTGTTCAGTCCAGTTTTGCTGAGTACCTTGATGGCGACATAATTGTTCGTGGTAAGAGATTGACCAAGGAAAAGGCATCCATAAGATCCATGACCTAACTTTTCCAAGAGTTGATAATCATTGCCGATGACTTTATCCACCATTGATAAGGATGCTTGAGCCCAATAGTCATATTGTGATTGTACTACCATCGTCAAAGTAAATGTTGCCTTGATAGATATTCAGATAAAAATAGACAAAGATAGATAGAGAGAGAGAGAGAGAGAGAGAGAGAGAGAGAGACAGATATATAAATGTAATAACTTGTTGAGGATCACCAAAATCGGGTAGGAGGTTTCGGTTCGAATATATTGTGCTATAAAAATTGGCTGATGTTGATATAGTTGCTGTCGTTTGTTGCCGTTATATTTACTAATGCAGTTGTAAATGTTGAGGTAGATGAGTTGTTGCTGGAGATGAGTTGTTGTTGTTGTTGTTGTTGTTGTTGTTGTTGTTGTTGTTGTTGTTGTTGTTGTTGTTGTTGTTGTTGTAGTTGTTGTTGTTGCTATTGATATTGATATTGATATTGTTGATATTGTTGTTGTTTGTAATTGTTGCTGTTGTTGGTAAAGAGGAGTAAGTTCAGATTGTCAAGCGCCAGGAGGCAGTGAATGATATTTCATAAAGACAGGTAAAGTAAGAGGTAATGATCATGGTTTAAAAAGGGTTGATAAATTGGGTTTTTTTTTTGTCAAAGACAAGGTAAAAAAAAAGGCTTTGGGGATGATGAAGAATGTAAAGCGGGAGGGATGAGCTATAGGATAAGGGCAAGCATTGTAAATACAAAGAATAAAAGATGAAAGTAAAAAGTGGAATAAAAATATACAGAAGAAGGGAATAAAAAGGGGCAAGAAAGGAGACGCTATGGAAAGCCAAAGAATAAATAAAAATAACAGAGGGAAGAAAGGAAGAAGAGAGGGAATAAAATAAAATAAAAAGGCATGGGAAATATATAAATGAGCATGACGATAGAGATATTGGGATTCCGAAGCACATGACCGGTTGTTTTTTTTGTTTTTATTTTATCCGTCATAATAGGTTTGCCACCAAATGCAAATCTACGAACCAACCCAACCAATGTACAAATGCGTTTATTGAGAATGTACAGGACAGCCTTTTCCTAGAGAAAACCAGCCATGAATACAAGAATGATGATAACTACATAAACAGCCAAGTCTTGCAATTGTGTCACCTATATTCATCAAAAAAGGAGAAGTGCATTAGTTGATTAGATATAATTGCGGTGGGAAATCGAGACTGACTAGCTGACTTTTATTTTATCTCACCTTGAGCAAATTCTTCAAAACAGACAATACACTCTTGCCCTAATAAAGTCGAATCGGACGGCGCTTGATATACTGCATAATAAAAATAACACATGATCAAAACAAGTTACTAAAGTCAGTTCATATATCATATCATTCAAATAGACTAGCTTACAAACATAACCAGTAGCAGAGAGAGAAGCTGATGAAAACCCCGCATTCAAACAAGACTGTACATGCTGTTCTTGTTCCTCCGTTGAACCATATCCATCCAAATGATTTCCGCAGACTGGGCAATACATCATCATACTATCCGTACTTGTAGATCGTTGTAGATAATTGCTTGGTGATGATGTACCTGGTGTACCTGGTGTGCTTGGTGTACCTAGTGCCGTGTGAGGTCGAGAGAGATGGGCAAAGCAAGGATCACAAATTCGTTGAGGCCGTAGAGTTGACTTGTACACTTGATCAAAGGGTAGTTGGGGATCATGTATTGTGCCAGAATAGGGAAGCATCGCACGGTTACTTGAGCATCGGTCACAGACTATCAATCCGCATTGCCTAGAAAATAAATAAATAGTAAATAACAATTGGGTATCTGCTGACAATACTAAACTATTGTTAGCCCTCCCTCGTCCCCCCCCCTTCGATACACTAACACTAAAGTTCTTACCTACAGTGATGCCTCCGACTGATGATATTAAACCATTTGCCACAACATCGGCAGTCCAATGCATTTTCATTTTTTTCCCATACCCGAGCAGCACCTTGATGTGGTTGACGATTTAGTACTAAAGTTCTTCGACCAGATACCATCCCATCGTCATGAGTTTGATAATCCATTATATTTGTTCCAGCGACAAACGCAGCATTAGCTCTTGTAATTGATGTACTGCTAGTTGGTTGGCTTGCTTCTTCATGACGATAAATATAACTTGAATCTTGCCATTGTTCAAAATCCAAGTCATGACTCAAGTCTATCGATGATAAAAAAGGAGATAAATCAATACAAAGACGATACCCGTTAACACATAATTCAAGTTTTCAAAACTATTTACCTTGAGTGTTCCCCGAATGAGAACTACTATCGTCCATCAAACCCGAGTGTCCGTCCAGTTCCTCAACATCTGCAGTGTGAGCTGGTTGTCTGGTCATGATTCGCACCCACCGACGCCTCCGGATAGCATTTTGTCTGTTTCCCACTGGTGGTTTCTTGCTCCAAGATTCATCTGGTGTGTCCAGGTGTTTTGCATATTCCCAGCCGTCCATATCATAATTCGGATGTGTGTAATCAACAGTCCAATCCGTCAGCCATATCCACACTTGTTGATCCTTTAGAGGAGGTAAGCCCACCCTGTTTTTGGCCACTGCTTCACCCGATGGCAATATCCAAGATGTCGTTGGATGTTGTCCCCAAGTTGGTGATGTAAATGAATGCCCAATCAATGTTGTTGTTGAAATTTGTTGTTGTATTTCATAGACTGTCACAGGTATCGTTCCGTGCTGCTTCAGAAGCTGATAGTCAAGTCCTAGATAACCGCCCCCCCTCAAAAAAATAAGTACAAACTTGATAACAGTTACTATATATTCCATTTTGTGTTGTACCTTTTTGTTGCATCTGTTTTCTTTCCATGATTTCAAGCTGTTCACAAATATAAACTTCAGCAGCAACAGCAGCAGCATCATATGCAGATTCACCGAACTTATTTTTCCAGAAGAGATCGGCATTGGCTGCGTTGATCAGGTGCTCTACAATTGACAAATGTCCTTTGGATGCTGCATTGACTATTGAAAAAACAAAAAAAGAAATCCAATTAGTAACGAGAACATTATCCCGACATTGACTCTATCCTACTGTCTGTGTGTACGTCATTACTTACTGAGAGGCGTATGGTCCATTTTACTTTTCAAGTCAACATTTGTGGATTGCGCTATGAGAAATTGCACCATAGCCAAATGTCCATGAGAGCAAGCATTGTGAAGAGCAGACCAGCCATCTTTATCTTTATGGGAGATATTGGCTCCAGCTTCGAGAACCAAATAGTGAACCACAGAAAAATGACCAGCATAAGCAGCTTTTAAAAGAGGTGTCTACAAAAGAAGAAAGTAAATAATAAAGAAATATGATATGGCCATAGGTACATAGTACACATTTCCCTTTTTCATCACTTACTTCGCCTTCTCGATCAAGCACATCCACAGTGACTCTACATTTTTCGATAAGGAACTGTACGCACAGTAAATGACCTTTGGATGCAGAATAATGGAGAGGGGTCATTTCAACAGGGCCATAGGGTATATCCATATTATTGGTAGTCTCTTGTTCCCAGAGTTGTTTTAATCGCGTCACATCGCCTGATATGGCTGCTTCCAGTGTAGATCGTGGTTGTGGGGTGAAACCAGACTCAATAAATGGAAAGGCAAGGGTGTTTGTACTGGTATTTGTAGTGGCAGCAGTAGTAGTAATGGTGGTATTGCTTTTGCCAATATAGGGTATAGAGAAGGGAAAGGTAGGTAATGGTTGGAAGCGTGGCATAAAGACAAGTCGGATGAATAATAATAATAAAATAAAAAAAATAAAAGGAGTGGAAAAGGAAACGAAACATTTTATGGAGCCAAAAAATTTAAAAAAAAATAGGGGTCGGCGATTAAACAATTGTACTGTAAATCACCAGTACGCAAAATGCATGAAGTGAATAAAAGAACAACAACAAGCAAAACAGTAGGTATTGTGTTGTATTGATATATATAGAAGACAATCAACAACATAATTAATGAATTAACTTGTAAACCAAGTATCATCTTGTTCGAATAGTAAGTCAGTTAAGTCTTTATTATTTTCAATAATGAATAAAATAAACAGCTATACCAGGAAGGGGGGGATCGATTATAATAAAAATAAGAATAATAGTGATAGTAAAAAGTAAAAATATAAGCTATGAGGTCTATCCATCACATCAAAACACAGCAAGAATTGGTCTTCTTTGCAGTCTTATAAAACATTTTGGATTGACTTGACAATGTTTCTGATCTATCCACCAGTGAATCCAACTGTCACGAAATGAAAAAAAAAGTTAGCTAAATAAAACATTTATCAGATCACACCATCCTTCCACCCGCCGTAATATTTACCTTTTCACCACGTTGAAGGACAGAGTCTATGGTTTTGTGCTAATAAAAATAAAACAAGTCATCAATATGGTTTCGCTTCCTAACACTAATAAAGAAAAATATCACTTGACCTTACCAAAATCGCAGTTGTTTCATCAAGTTCATTTTGGACTTTCATAATTGTATCAGCTTGTTTGGGATCTTGATATTTTTGCAAGTAGCTAGTCAGTTCAGGATAGTCCAAAAGTTGTGTGCCATTCCATTTTTCAGGGGGGAATTTGACTAAGAACTCATCCAATACCTTGTTGAGTAAAGAAAATGCCACCCGAGAAGGATATTCTTTGTCACTGAAAATGACTCCGCTGATACCCTGAGGATGAGCATAGACGTGGGCTACATTATCTATAAAAGATGATGAAAAAAGTGAGAAAGAAAGAGATAAAGAAAGAGAGAGAATTAGTATAACAAGTAGTTGATATATAAATAAAAGTGTCCCACTCCCATAACCAGCTGAGTGAGTTCACTAGTGGTCTTCCTTGGTCTTTCGCACATGTATTGTATTCGTCAGCAGTGGCATTCAAACTTACTTTCACTTTCTACACTTTGGCGTTGTCCTGTTTGAGTGCGTTCCACAATGGTAATAGAGGTAAAGTTCATGAATTCTTGTACACTACTCGTCAATCAAATCAAGGTAACATGTATATCAAGCAAATAGTATAAACAAAAATATTAGCTTTCTGAATTTTTCAATACGATAATAATAACAAAAACGGAAAAAAAAGTCTTACCTGCCACGTTGGAAGTAACCAAAGCTTGATAAATCATATTGAGAGGCAAGTACCTTGGCCTTATCAGAGTCTTTTTTCAAAACAGCAATAGAATACAGCTTCATGATGATAAAAAGTATAAAGATGAGAAAAGCGAAAAAAAAAGCAAGAAAGGAAAAAATGGAAAACAACCAATGTCAGCTATTTTTTATTTCATATTCCGCCTTTTTGGTGGTGGTGGTGGTGGTGATCAACTGCGAGCAAATCGAAATAAAAAATCACATGCACTTATATAGATATAACTGATCAATAATGCATGAAGACAAAATAAAATACAAGACAATACCATAATGTAAAAATAAATAATAGTAATGATAATGATAATAAGAATAAAATAGTTTTATTGAATAGATGAAGATATATTGGGAAAAGGATCACCTTTACTTAAAACTAAGAATAGCTTTTCATGTGACAGGTAACCCTTGATATAGCCTTTGTAAATCATATTTGCCAGCATCCATTCTGTTTCTTCCATGTCTACTTCTAATCCTACAAATTCTAAAGCTGTCTTGAATTTCGGTATCGCTAGTCTAGTGCTATTGTCCATCACCAAATATCTAGAATTCAGAAAATATTAAGTACATGATCCATATTTACTTTAACATTATCTCTGCACGATATAATATGTTGATATTCTCTTACACTTTTCGGAAAAGTTGGCGCATCGCTATACTTTGAGCTTTTTCCACCGCGAAATAGGTTCCTTGTCGGATAAGAGTAGCTTCAGCTTGCACAAGAGCTTCATTGAATGCTTTGACGTTGCCCATTTTTATTGCTTTGGCGATTCCACCATACACTTGTTTCGTCTTGGGGTATTGATTGAGCAATGCATTAGTTGGTAAGACGCCACGCATCAGTCGCACCGGAAGGAGAGTTTGTAATATAAGTCTATAAAGGAAGAGAAAAGTAATTATCAGTCATATGTGTCGTTGTTTGTTTTATCCAATTAACTTACTCTTTGTTCTTTTTTTGACTTCGAAGACACTCACGGAAAGCAAGATCAAGTTCTGTTTCAGCCTAGAGCACAATGAAAAAAGAATTCATTAATACAACCGTTCCAGTTTCCGTAATCTTGTCCTTAATATTTATTACCTTTGCGTATTCTTCACCCAAGAAATAAAGTCGTCCCAAATAATATCGGAATGTAACTCGATCACTTTTTGGAAACCGTTCAATTGGTGGCATGTCTGTAGCCTTCAGAGCACGTAGAATGTTTTTGCATAAGTTTTGTTGTTTTAACTACATTCAAGGTACAGTATAATAATCAAAATAGACAGGTGAACAAAAGTGGTTCGAGCATTTTTTAATCAAGGGAGAGGGGAATTGCTTTTACCTTGAAGTAGATCCGGAATAACAAGCCAATCATAAAGTAAGTGCCAAACTTTTTTGAAGAATTTCCCGCAGTCCTGTTCGATAAAAGTTGGATTAGATACTGATGAAACAAGTAGATATCATTTTCATAATCGCTTACCGATCGGTGATGCAATATGTAAATGATTTGCTAATAACGTTGGCGGCCTCCTCCAATTTCCTTCGGTTTCCATCACTTGTTTCCGATGCTTCATCGTCTACCTAATATTACAATAGGTTTTGTTTAGTATTGCTTTTATCTATGTTGGTTCTCGTTAATATCTACCTTAGTTGCAACAATCCTCAAATCATTATTGATCGCATACAGCACGGGTAAGGACCAACGCTGAAAGCCAGTCATTGCACGTTGAAAGCATCTGCATAAGGGGAGAAGGAGAAAGAGTTTGCATTTTAGTATATAAAGCAAAAATGAAGTATACAGAAAACTTACTGTACAAGATCCTTCTGGGCATCGTAAGCTTGCAAGCAAAGTCCCTCGTCATTGTATAATAAAGCTTTCAAATGATTGGCAGTAATTTCATCCCAAGGCGAGACTAAACGAGACTTGCACAAACTATCCAATTGATCAATCTGTAAATCAAGTCATTGATTAGCAAATGGTTTTTTCATTTCTTGGGTTTTAGTCGATTCTTTTACTTTACCGATAGATTTTGTTCCAGCAATGAGTGTGTATGCTTGTCATTCAGTGATAAAAGATTACTCAGCTGTTTCCCATTAGTATTACGCGCACAGTTGTTCACTTTTGTCAAGTAAGAATTGAGTGCAGGAGGCATTTTTCAAAAAAAAAAAAAAAAAAAAAAAAAAAAAAAAAAAGGGATGTATTAGCTCGTAAAGACAGGTAAAACCCCATATTTTTTTTTTAAAAAAAAGAACCTCAAACTCCGCTTAATGTACGCCAAATTCAAGTCACGCTTTTCCTCTCTTTCGCGCTCTTCTCTTTTGCAGCATACAAAACAATGCTGGAAAAGGTATATTTTTCGAATAAAATCAAATTGACGCTCATGCATTTACTTTCATTTTAGAACAATCTTGGCGACAAACGCATTGTGGATCTGGAGGCTGACAGTGAGTTCCGGTTTGAAGTTGATTTTAAAGCCCAAGTACAAATCAAGGTAAATATGGGTTTGTTTGAATTGACGATGTTCACTCACCAACTAACTGACAATCTCTTCATATGTATTCCTTCTTCTTCTAGCTAGTAAAAGGTACTGCTGAAATCTTCGGGACTGAATTGGCTGAAGGCGTTGAATATACCTTTTCTGGACGAAAGGCAGCTGTATATACGTGGCATGGTTGTGCGTTGGAAATATCCTTTTTATTTATGTTCACATACTGACCACATTGTCTAGATTTTTTTTTATTGTATCTATCTTTAACCTTTAATTTTACGTCAGGGGAACTTTTCTTGTAGAATATACGGCAAACGAAACACCAATGACCAGTTATTTGAATACTCATCTTGCCATACAGCAACTGCGCGACATGGCTAGATCCTCGAACGAACTTGGACCTAGGGTAAGATACATCGATTACAAATAGGAATTATTGAATACTGTTCAGCGAGAAAAGCAAAAAGGTGGATGCTAACACTTTTGATTTTGGGGACATAGGTTTTGGTGATTGGTCCTCATGATGTGGGCAAGACTTCTTTATGTAAAATCATGGCAAGCTACGCTTTCCGTCAAGGGGAAAAACCGCTCTATGTATCTTTGGACACTGCAGAGGTAAAAAGATACGAAAAGTTCCGAATGATGAGACTAGAAAGTGTAGTTCACTAAACATACTTTATCCATACTTTGTCTTTCGTTTCTTTCATGAACTAGGGATCAATCACAATGCCAGGTGCAGTTACAGCTACTGCCATCAGCCATCTCATCGATATTGAAGAAGGATTTGGATCATCAGCGACAACAGCTGCCTCAATGGGGTCAACAACCATGCCTCTTGCGTATTATTATGGCTATGAAAACCCAAGTGAAAATGTCAAAATGTACAAACTGGTGGTATCTCGGTTAGCTCATACTGTCAAAAGCCGTCTCGCCGCTGATCCTGAAAGCCGAACCTCTGGTTTTATTATTGATACCCCAGGGTTGATCAACCAAGTTGGATATGAGTTGATATGGCATGCTATAGAAGAATTCTCTGGTAAGAGGACAACCCAAAGAAAGAAAAAAGATGCATGATGAAAGGCGGAGGGCTGATTATCATTACCAATTTTGTTTTTTATAATATTCACATTTTAGTCAATGTGGTGGTTGTGCTTGGGCATGAACGACTCTATAGCGATATGATGAAAACATATAAAAATCAGGACAATATCTCTATCGTAAAATTGAACAAATCTGGCGGTGTAGTGGAAAGGGACAAGCAATTCAAAGTACAGCTCCAAAGATCGAAAATTCAGGAATACTTTTATGGAACACCAAAATGCGAATTATCTCCTTACTCGATGCTGGTCAACTTTGGCGATATCAATGTGTGGCGTGTTGGTGAAGCTATTGCCCCATCATCTGCCCTACCTATGATGGTGGGAACCAAAGACAGTGAAACGGAAGTGGTCAAGGTCGACAGTTTTGATATGTGTCTGCATTCAGTGATGGCAATCCTAGACGCCGATGATGCAGAGCATGAAAACAAATTGCTGCAATGTAGTGTTGTGGGATTCATATATATGTAAGTGATAGTCATAGCATTAGATATATATACTATGTAAAGTCAATGGTGGGAAGTTATCTAACGATCTTAATATGTTATATCTCTTTTAGATCTGATGTCAATGAAGAAAAGAAAAAAATGACAATTCTCTCTCCCTCCCCAGGTCGACTACCAAGAAGACATGTTCTGATGGGATCATTCAAATGGATGGAAACGTAGCTTAGAAATTATTATTTTATTTTACTTTTTTATATATTCAATAAAATATTGTATATACTTACTATTTTTATTTATCATTGTGGCCTCAAATTCTTTTATGATGTGTGTCTTCAATAAATATCTTGTTGAAAACTGAAAATGAGTGTAGCGTAGTGATATAGTGAACTGGATAATGTTTAATTATTATGAACACGGAAAGATGGGGTACTGATCAGATTGGGTTTAGAAGTCAGCCTTGATATGCGGTTCGAGCATTGGTAGGAGGCTACATCAGGCTGCACAAATGCCATTGACTTTCACTAGAATAGCATCATTCTGTCGCGATGACAAGATATTAAAATATATTTAAACACTGTTCGAAGGAATATTTATCTATTTCAATACCGACCTCCTTATTATATTCTAGTTCACTCGAAATTTTCAATAAAATAGACCAATATAATTCCAGTTTGTTGACACGAACCCCATTTCCATTGAATTTGTATGGTGCGGCTCACTTATAATGTCAAATTTTCAATTTTCATTGCACTTTTGTGATTGTAATCGACGATTGAATATGCTTTTTAAAGCCTTTTTTTTTTTTTTCCTCCTTCCTTTCTTTTCTTTTTTCCCCAGGTCACCGCCGTTTTATTGATCTCAATGAGGTGATGTTTAACTAGGATTAGTGTCAGGACTAGTTTAGAAGGGGTTTCAGCTCAGGTATTACGAGATGCATGGGGAAACTCTTCATTTTGGATTCAGAATATGGGAACACTCTTAGATTGGCCTTCATCTTAGCTTAGTATAGGTTGTCATTGTTATAATTACTACTGAATAAACGCTCTGGCGCTCCGCTGGAGCTTTTGGAAATCTTTCGATTTACTAGGTGTCACAGTTTCTTTTATTAAAGTGTGGGTTTTGATGGGATAGGATTAAAGCCTCCGTTCTTTCGCACTTTGGTGGGCAGCCCCTTGGGGCCCAACCGTCGTGGTCAGCGCGTCGTCAATGAATTTTTTTTGTGTGCTGAAATAATAGCTTATTTAAAAGACGTCAGAGAGATTAGAGCTTGATTATGTAGGGGTCGCGACTGGCTTTCCACTGGAAGATAAAACAAATTATGCACTATGGAAATTATGGTGATTGCCCCTTCCCTGATTTTTTGACAGAAAAAAAAAAGGCTGGATGATTCAGGCTCCGCATTTTGCTTTCTATTTTTTTTTTTGGGCCCCATTTTTTTTCCCTCTCTTTTCTTTCTTTTTTATTTTTTTCCTTCTTATAGCCTGAATGATATGATGGCAAGACTTAGTGGGGTTCTGATGATCTAGGATTAGTGTTAGAATTTGAATTAGGGGCGTTTTTAAAAACGCAAAACAAACATCATGGGGAACCCCTTTTATTTTGGATGTAGGACTTGGGAACTCAGTAGATTAGCATCATGGAATCGTCATTAGTTTAGTGATAGTATGTCATCGTTTAAATCTACGTCTGAATAAATATTATTTTTCTTATATTCAGTTTCTCTGTTGTACGTTTACATTATGAGCTTCATCGAATGTGTATTACATATGCATAGACAAAAAAAAAGTGTGTCTATATATATAAATAAAAGGAACGGATTGGGTATTATGGAGACTTCTTCCACCAACTCTATAAGTTTGTGCGTAGAAAAGAAAACAGGGATGTGTTTGTGTGAAAAAACAGCTATTACAGTGTATTTGTTGCGGTGGGGTATATTGAAGAGCGAAGTTGAAAATAGTATTAATTATGTAGCTACTGGGTGGCAAGGGGTTTCTGAAGTGTGGCTTTTGATGGAAGACTCTGTGATTTGGCACTATGGGTGGGCAGCGATGGAGAAAAAAAAGATGGACGATTCCTATGGTGGACAGGGCGTCAGCGGTGGATCAGAAAAAAAAAAAAAAAAAAAAAGTTGGAGGGCCAAAAGAGCGAAATTAAAGTTACTATATGTGAGTTTTCTTACGATCCATTTTCTTTTTTATATATAATAATAAATGCACATACCATTTTCTTTTTAGTACATCAGATACATTTCAAATCCTAGGCCAGTCAGCCAAAGTCTTCTTTTTCTGAAGGCTGATAAATCTTTCTATTTTTATAAAAAAACAAAAAGATGTACACGTTTTGTTCTTAAAGGTCTGAATTATCATGTTTATACATTATTTTTTTGCGGTGGTCATTTTTTAAAAAACCATCAGCTTTATAGGATCATTCCTAAAATTTGACATTATAAGTGAGCCGCACCATATTAGCTTTTTTTTTTTTTTTTTTTTTTGCTCAAAGCTTTGAACAAGACAGTAACATCTTATTTTCAAATATATATATTGTAGGTGAGAAAGTCTGTTTTATGCTCCCATTACTGCTTATTTTTTAATGTGCTCATCCATTATTATTCTTATTCACCCGCCACGGTTATTTCTTTAAATTACACAACCTGACCTCTCTCGAGCCACAACAGAAAATATTTCAAATCCCGCACACGTGAAAATTTTAGTTGCTTCCAGTTGTATTTTCTCTCTTTCTTTTCATTTTTCCTTCCTTCTTTGACTCTTCACATTTGTGACCCGTATAGGGTTATGTTGGGCTTGGATTAGTGCAAGGGCTAGTTTAAAAGGGGTTTCAGCTCAGGGATGACAAGATGAATGAGGAAGCCCTTTCATTTTGGATCTAGGATCAGAGGGCACAATTAGTTGACTTTTTGGACCCTTCATTAGCTTAGTTATGTGTTATTGTGTCATACTTTGTATCAACATCTCAATAAAATAAGTGTTTTTTTAAAACATAATATTCATTGCAGCCTTAATGGAATGGTCTTCATGTTGGATAGGAGATAGACTTGGAATTAGCGACTTTCTGGAACAGGAATCCACAAAATGCATGAGGAAACTTTTTCATTTTGGTTGCATGATTTGGAAACATTACCATTAGATTAGCCTTCGTTTCATGGAATCTTTGTTAGTTTAGCTGAGTTTCAGCTGTCGTAGTTTATATCTACATCTGAATACAATTGCTTTTCTACATGTAGTCTCTCACTTTTGTTTAATTGCCTTGCATGACTGAAGTCGGAGGTGTAAAATCATATAGGTCCGTGTGTGTGTGTAAAAATGGGCACGGCCCTATCCCCCATTTCGATCTTGATGGCAGCCTGGTAACGCCCAACAGATGTTGGCCAGATATTTTTGTGTATGTGGTAGCATGGAGACTAAGCCCACCATACTATGGCTGGATCTGTGTTTTGCTGTAAAGTACAAGATATTTAAAACAATAGCAGCGTATTTGTAGCATTTGAAAATTGTATGTCGTCCCAAGGCAACCACATAGTACTTATTTATAAGCGAAACAGTGGGCTTCAAACATGATATGAAGAAACCGGCGTTTTAAATATCAGCCATCATGGCACATATAAAACTGCTATTTTTTTATTTTAGTTTATTTCCCTCTTTCTTTTATTTTTTAATTTTATTAATACCACATACAACAATGTCTAATGGCAGATATGGTACCAAACGCAGGAAATACAGTCGCTCAGCCAAGGTTGGTCTCCTGTTCGCTAAACGCAAGCCGGCACCTGATTCAGCGGAGCATTGAACTCATTATTACTCCCTCCTTGTTCTCCTTTCTGTTTATATTCACTAGCATTTTAGCACTACACTTATTACATTTACCGCACCACATTTACACACATTCATTCTTCATACTATTTGTTAATTAATAAAAATTGATACCTACCATACTTCTTTTATATTTTATTATATGCCATGTTTATGATATTAGACGACTTTTTCTTTAACAGGATAACATGCCAATCGTATTAAATAAATTGCTTCTCTAGGTGCCTCCTATCAATCATTCGTAATACACTATGGCGAAGTATACTATTTTACCAAGCAATATAAGGAAGCGGATTGCAAGTATAAATTGTTATCCTTTTATAATTATAGGAAGTTCCACGTACTATATTCCAGCCTTTTTCATTCTTCTTTTATATTTGAACCTCGTTGTGAGCTATGTCATGTTGTATTTTGATAATATGACTCCGGCATTTATGGTGCTTTGCGCCTTTTTCACCCAGATTTTTTTTTTCACCCGACGCTTCCACTCCAAAAAGCCAAAAAAAAAAGAGTAATACGTATATAACGATGTAAACATTTATTATTAAACAAGCTTTAAATATCGTTGATTTATGACCAGTGTTTCAATAACTTATTCGTATTAAAAAAAAATCCTTTTCTTTTGAGCTGTTGACTTCAATTTTCGGACCTTGGATATCACTTTATGGTGCGGCTCGCTTATAATGTCAAATTTTCAATTTTCATTTCAAATTTATGGCTTCAATCGCAGTTTGAAAAATACCTTTTAAAGCCTTTTTTTTCCCTCCTTCCTTTCTTTTCTTTTTTTTTTTTTCCTCAAGTCACCGCCATTTCATTGATCTCAATGGGATGTTGTTCAACTGGGATTAGCGTCAGGACTAGTTTAGAAGGGTTTTCAGCTCAGGTCTTACGAGATGCATGGGGAACCCCTTTCATTTTGGATCCAGAATTCGGGACCACTATTAGATTAACCTTCATCTTAGTTTAGTATTGGTTGTCATTGTTATAATTACTACTGAATAAACTTTGTCTTGCCTTTTTCTATCATTGTTTGATTGTCTTACCAAATGTATATACATGGACTTATTATAAGCAGAAAAATACAAACGGGTGTGTGTCCGTACAACAACAACAAAAAAAAAGAAGGGACGGCACTTTTTATTGTACAAATAGTAAATAAAAATACATAAACTAATCCTCATTTGCAAGTCTTACAATCTACGTCTACATCTACATCTATTAGCTACGCTTGATATGGGAGCGGGAACGAGCAAAAAACAGGACCTTGTTTTCTGTATAATATTTTACAGTTTTCGCGGTGTTTTACAAAATAAATTTTCCTTTTTAGTACATCAGATACGTTTCAAATCCTAGGCCAACCAGCCAAAGTCTTCTTTTTTTGAAGGCTGATAAGTTTTTCTTTTTTTATTACCGATGTACAAGTTTTGTTCTTAAAGTTCTGAATTATCATGTTTATAGATTATTTTTTTGAGGTGACCATTTTTTAAAAAACTATCAGCTTTCTAGGATCATGCCTAATATTTGACATTATAAGTGAGCCGCACCATATATACAATATGCCGAGTCTAGTGGAGCTGTTACGTCGACAATATAGTCTTGGTTGATTATATGAATGGTAGAACGGAAATAATACCATGTTGTATATGAAACGGTCTAGAACTGTCAACTAGGCGCAAGGTCTCCAAGGATGGGGCAAGGAGCCATATATACGCTGAAAAAAACAAGTGCAAAATTCGCTATATGAGAGTTATCTATTTCCTATTTTGCCTTGGTGCTCAAAGTGGAAATATTGCTTCTTTTATCTGCTACCTGAAGTGGAAACATTGCATCTTTTATCAGCTATCAAAGGTAGAAACATTGTATCTTTTATCTGCTACCTGAAGTGGAAACGTTGCATTTTTTATCAGCTATCAAAAGTAGAAACATTGTATCTTTTATCTGCTACCTGAAGTGGAAACGTTGCATTTTTTATCAGCTATCAAAAGTAGAAATATTGTATCTTTTATCTGCTACCTGAAGTGGAAACATTGCATTTTTTATCAGCTACATATTACAAATGTTGCCCCAGACGCTACAGCGAAAGAGTGGAGGAATACTTGTAGTTTTAAAAGAAAAGTATTTTAAAATTACTTTAATTTATATGCAAAGTTTAGAAAAATTTGGACGAGGGTTGCGAACAAGTTTTTGCCTATAGTTTGGGTATTTTCGGTAGTCTTCTGCAGTATTAGAATCAGTCACGGCGGGATGTGAAATATGGTGAAATTTGGAATTGAGGCATGAAGGTAAAATTTCCATTTCCACCTTCCATTCCTTTTTTTTTTTCAAACGAAAAAAAAACCTAGAAAAATCTCGATTCAAGAAATAATCTTGATACAAGGTTAAAGTCAGCGACAATGGACTATGGATTTACAACATCTAAGCTCAAGGAACTTATTGCGAAGGATCTCAAGATAGATGTTGCATTTCCCTTCTTTTCTTCTGGGAAAAACAAAGGAACAGCTGCTTGTTGCGTGGTAAGGCAACTTTTCATATTTTATCGAAATTAAGTTTTCAAGATCTTTTACTAATATCTCTATTTTTTTTCGGGGGGAATACATTTAGGTTGATACTGAGTGGATTGATACTATTTGTAACGCGTATTCCGGCTCAACAGCAGACGACAACGACAACCGCAACAGTAACGATAGCAACAGGAAACGCAAAGTCATTAATGTGAAAACACCATCTTATGTCCGTCATATACCCACCGATCCTAGTCAACAAAAACAGGCACCCACCAACAATATTTATGTGAATGTACTCCCCAAGCTGGCCTTATCATCAAGTAAAAGGTACTGAAGGCATTGTTGCGTTTATGAAACAGGAATCCCCTGACTTTTTTTTTCTTTTTCTTTTTGGGAGTCAATAGTTTACCACTTTATCATCAACCTATAGTGTTGAAGGACCGAAGGAACCAGGTATCACCTTATCACCAGCAATGGCCCTTGACTAGCTATATCCATGGTTTGCTTGAAGGGAAAACTGAGGACGAAAAATTGAAAACCCTGACTGATGCTTTTAGTGGCTTCGAATCCATACTTAACGACACCTCTTCAACTACAATCGATGGGAATTTGGTAAGCAAAAAAACAACAACAAACAAACAAACTTATATTGATGCATTCTGCCATTAACTTACTAAAATTACCTTGTTTTATGTAAAGGTATTTATTCAGCGGGTTCGGACTATGCTCTGGCCAAAAAGTCGACATTATCGTGTGGTGAAATCGAAAGATGAAGAAGACCAGTGCAGCATTTTAACTCTACAGGACGTCGATGACGATTATGACAATTGCAGTGCTGAAAATGTATCACCATCATTACGCACTACATCAATACCAACACAACCTTTGCCTGCAGATACGTCCAATTCAAATTTACCCGATGTGTTCGCTATTGTGGAATCGGACACGGCTTACTATTTTCTTGCAACTTATCGGGGAACGACACTGCAAGATCTCATCACATACAATCCTGGAATACTGGACTCAAATTTGAAGAAAGGTTTTATTATTTATCAGCTCCTTCGGATAGTAGCGAGTTTACATAGCCGTGGTATACTGCATGGGAACATCCTACCTTCCAATATTTTTGTGGATGAAAATCTTTGGATTCAAATATCTGGAATACAATATGGCTCAAAGACATTGAACAACGGTAATACTGCAGGGAAAGATGCTTTTGGGTAGAATTGCAAAGGTGAATTACTAAATTGTTGCGGATTATTTCGGTTATTAGATGTATCAATGGATGAGGATATTCAGCACTTCCCTTTATATCAAGGTGAGATACATCGCCCACAAAATAATGCTGCTCATCATGAAAATAATTAATACTTATGTCTCTCTCACTCTCTCATATGTTAGAACTTACCGAGGAACCTATAGTGATGCAATGGGTACGTGGTGACATTTCGAACTTCTCTTATCTTATGATTCTTAACACTCTGGCAGGTAATATACTAATAATTAATGGTTAGAAATCAGTGTTACTAAGGCGTTTTATTTTGTTTTGATTAGGCCGACGTGAAGGTGACCCCAACTTCCATCCAATTCTACCGTGGGTTACTGATTTTACTGGAACAAGTATCGAAAGCGGTTGGCGTGACTTTACGAAAACAAAATTTAGAATTAACAAAGGTATTTATCTAGTTATTTTCAGAATTACTTTATCAACGTATGCTAATTATGTTTCTTTTTACTGATTTAGGTGACGAACAATTGGACTTTACATTTGATGGACCTGTACCTCACCACATAACCGATATTCTCTCAGATATCACTTACTATGTATACCTCGCTCGAAAGACACCTATACCCGTAAGTAGTCCCTGAAACTTTTTATTTTGGTGAATACACAAACAAAAAATTCAATTTTGTTTCTTTAGGTATTATGCCAATTTGTTCGATCCAAGTACGAACCCAATGAATATCCATCTTCTATGCAGCGATTATATCAATGGACACCAGACGAATGCATCCCTGAATTTTATACCGGTAAAGAACTTCAAATATATATGTACTATGGCGGGAACTGATTGACTAACTATATCACTGATCAATTGTTTTCACGAAATAGATCCTACCATCTTCAAATCTCTTCATGAAGATATGGCGGACCTTCAAATCCCAAGGTAAGTTTCCCATATTTGATTTTAGTTTGCAAATCGCCTTTTATTGACCTTTATTAATATTTAGTTGGTCAACGTCTCCGGAAGATTTCATCCATCGGCATGCTGAAGCCCTTGAAAGTGATCATGTTTCTTCCATGCTGCATCATTGGATCGATTTGACATTTGGAAACCGCTTGACAGGTAATCAAAAACGAAAAAAAAAAAAAAAATTGCAGGCGTATATTTCATACTCAAAGGCTTTGATTAATCAGGAAAGGAAGCAATCGAATCCAAAAATGTAGCACTTCCTTTGTTGGCAGGTCAGAACAGCTTTATGAAGCATGGTATTATACAACTCTTCCAAGATGATCACCCTCAGCGTGGTTGTAACTGGAACAATGCTCGAAGGTAAATATATTGTCACCAACTTTGTTACAACCAACTGCATAGGAAGAAAGACTAATATTTTACATCTTTTAAATAGCTTATTTGAACAGAATGTATTGAAGAAATCAACGGAAAACGCCTCTGGTTCCACAATTCCACCCCGTATATTGGAAACGTCTTCAAGTGATCGGTCCACGCAAGCAAATCCTTTATTTTCAGTGAACAACAAATACCTGGGAATTGAGAACCAACAACCACAACTGTCACTGCAACCGTCACCTCAACAACATCAACAACTGTCATCACAACCATCGCATCAACAAGAACCGTCATCACAGTCACTGCACCAACATCAACAACCACAGCCACAACAGCAGCAGCAATCACAACAGCAACAACAAGAACAACAACAGCAGCTAGCACCCACCCCTACTTCACCATTGTCAGCAACAACGACAACGAACCACAACAGATACGGGATTTCTGAGAGCCCGTCGAGCCTTACTCTTAGCTCAAGGGGACGAGCTTCATCTGTACATTCAACCACATCATCTGTCGACACGTCGTTATCAGTCACCAGCAAAACTATATCATTCGACAATACGGGAATCGGTGGTTTGGGATTAAATGGGCTGAATGTGACATCGAACAACATCTCTTCGGCATTACGAAATGAATCAATTAAATTACCGATGGAAATACCTGATGAATACTTTTTGGAAAATTTGATTCACTATGAAGACACTATGAAGTTTTCAGCAACCAACAAGGCGGCACTGGATGAAATCGATACCATACCAAGAAACCCCGCATTACCTGAGGATGATCCTATTACGAAAAAGCGCTACAATATAGATCCCGACCACGATCTTCCACCAGCAACCAATGTTTTTTCTGTTGAAACTGCTCATGACATGCTTTGCGTTGGCCAAGTGATGGAGAAAATATTGATGGCAGGAAATCAAAACCGGGTGACTCTCGACAACGATGGTGACTCCAATACAGGTGCTAGTACTGGCGGTGCAAGTGCATGTGTATATTTGGAAACTGACAATGGGGAAATATCATATGACATCACTTCTACTGAAAGGGCAAATGTAAGACGATGCAAAAAATGTAAAAATGGAAAGGAAAATTTACTTGATGATTTACTTTTTTCGATTTTTAGTTACCCCCAGAGGTTACTGGCGTCATCTCAGCACTCAAATCTGACATCTGGTATGATCGCCCTACTGCCAAATCGATTCTGTTTGCGTCTTTCCCAGCTATGTCTATGCGTGATCCTCGACTCTCCTTCCCTCTTGCGGATCACATTCCTGATATGTACGAATACTTGGCAGCCTTTTATCAAGCGTAAGTATATTGAAAAGCAAATGAAAAATGATAATATGAGGTTGCTCATATTCACATACTTTATCACGATAGGGAGTGGTCAAGGCGTCTTTATTTAGCTGACAAGTGGATTGATCGGATATGTGAACTTGAAGACGAAGTATGTTCAAGAAAAAGTATTGTCACTTATTTTTTTCATATTTTAAATATTTTGAACTGTATTTTGTCCGTAGGCCTTCTTATTGATTCTTCCCACATTCATACAACTCTTCACTCATCATGAAACACGAGTAGGCTCTATTGGGTTATTCTCCAAATTGGCGCACCGGCTGGGGCGAGAAAATACTCGCAAATATCTCCTGAAACCTGTGATAGCAATGTTTGAAGTAAGACATACCAGATATCATGATATTCAATTATTCTAAATATCACTATCTTTATAGACATTACGACCAGCAATACCGAAGATTCTGTTTGAAACAAAGGTGGTTAAGGAATTCATCAAACGACTAGGCATTGCTTTCTTCCTTCAACAGATGTTGCCTTGCTACTTGGAGGCGCTTGCAATGAATGGTGGAATTTCAAAGACAGCATCAGAATCCTCAATTACGCCTATACCTGACGATATGTCTTCACCAGCATCACCCAGCATCACAATGACTCCAACAACCGGGGGAACCACATCTGTGCCTGAACTTGCCAGTGATTCACTTGTTCAAATATGCAAATTATTAGGTCCTGTCCTTACTTCCAAACATATTGTACGTCAACTGGTAAAGCTTCTCTTCCGTGATGACTCAATCAAACCAATCCTATTAAACTCGGTGGTGGTTATTGCGGGTACACTTTTTGGGGAAACTTTTACATCAGTCCAATATACGTACCTTATCTCACTCATTACTGCCCCCACAAATGGAAAAGTGATCAACGAACGGGATGCAAGGGTGAATTATGTGGTGCTAATGTTACTAGGGAAGCTTTTACCGTTCATGTCAAACCAGGCTATCATCACGGAACTCAAGTCGGGTCTGATGGAAACCCTTTACCGCTTATTAGAACCTATTCTATCACTCACTCCATCTCCAACACTATCATCATCTCCGTCGCCTACTACCCCGGGTCTGGAACAAGATTTGTCATCCTCGATACCTATTTTGCAATTGACGATCAGCATGCGCAGTATTGAATACTTACTACAGCTAACGGCAGCACTACCATTATCTGATTGGGAATCTACGGTAATAAAGTACCCCTCCTCATTGATTCAATATATGTTGTACTAACCAATTATTATTTTTACAAAAAAAAAAAAAAAAAAAAAAAATGAAATATTTATTGTACAGGTTATCCCTATTTTACGGAAGTACTTCTCAGGTTTTATATCCACCGTTCCGACGGACGATCCCTCAACCGGCAATGAAATGTCAAAGCTGGATCCTCGGAAAAACTGCCAGGTAATTTTTCAGAACGGGATTACTGACCATGACTAATATTTTTACTGCTATGATGTTCTTAGATGATGTATGCGTATTCAAGGTTATGCGAAATTGTGGGCAAAAACACTATGTACCGGCTGATTCCTACTAGGTAAACTGGAAAAGGAAAAGCAGATTTTAGGTGACTGACCTAACAATTTCATTATACTTCCTATTTAGTACTGCGATAGAAGCAATGATGTATGATAGCTTCTCGTTGGAACCCAAGCCGCCAACTTCCACAGTGACCGAAACAGCTTTGGAATCCGTGCAAGAACGGGACAACAGTCAGTTGAATACTCCATCATTATCAGATCAACAATCATCACCTACAGAATTTGAAGGCATCACAACACAGACGATCATCTCCAAAGACAGCAACAATAAACTTATGTCCTGGATCAAGCTGTCATCAAGAAAAGAAACTCAGACCCAGCAGCAAGATACACCTCAAAAGAAGACAACTGGAAAAACGATTGTTGAAGACGGAACTCGTTTGCTCGATTCAACAAAACTTTACGATTATGCTACCAAAGATCTTTATAATTTCATCCCTCTTCTGACAACCATGCCTCTTCATCAAATCCAGAGTGGAAACAATGCCTATATCGAGCATCAAAAACCAAAAAACGTCCCATTAGTACTATCGTCATCAACATCATCAATTACTGATTCCAGTAGTGCAAGCATAAACAGCAAGAAATCATCTTCATCGGCTCTTTTGGCAGTCAGTGGTCAACAAAAGCTTGCGGAAAAGGAAAGGTAAGAATAGTATTGATGTATAGAAAAGCTTGGAAATCGTGCTTCAATTTTCTTACTTTACTTGCATAGTGCTCTGAATAAAAGTAAAATATCAACTAGTGTGCTGCCATGGAAAACGAAATGGAGGCCCTCCCCTGAAGACAAAAAGTAAGTCCATATATATACACATGAAATTATGTCAGCACTACATCTTACACTCAATGTTTATTTGCTTTCAGAAATTGGAATCGATTCTTATCAACAAATTCAGGTAATTATTATGGATTTCCTTATCATATGTTTATTTTGTAAACTAATGCTCCCTTCCACCGTTCCTTTTATAGAGGAAATGTCGAAATCAATGCAATTCTCATTCAACGACCTGAAACTCCGAGGATTTGCTGGTAAGCTTGACCAGGTTAAATAAATACGTGCTGGAAAGTACTAACGAATTTATTTTTATTTTTAATTACAAGGTCATACTTCATCGATACGATCTCTGACGGTGGATGAGTCTGAAAAGCTATTTGCATCTGGCTCGAAAGACCGTACCGTTAAACTGTGGTCATTGAATGTGCATCAAGGAATTGAGAATTGGGAAACGGAGCCTTATTCGGATAGTCTGATAACCTATAGTGGTCACCGTCGGGGGCTATCAACGATATTCATTTTTTATCTTCTCACAATGGACAAATCGACATGGTTGCAAGTTGCGATGGACATGTACACGTAAGAACTACTTGAAATTCACCTACTCCAATACGACTCATGTGAATTTGATATGAATTACTGACTTTTTAATATTATTTATGTTTTGCCGTAGCTATGGAGTCCTGAGACAGCAAAACCACTCCATCAATTCAATACTGGACGATCATTTATTGTGTCTCTAAAACCATTCCTGCAATCTCGAAATTTAGTTGGTGCTACCATGGAAGGATATTTAACGTAAGTGGAAAACTGTAAGTTTATATGGATATTAGATACACTTTTACTGATATTATTGCTTATTTGTGCAGGTTTTTGGATACACACAATCAATGCCTTTTGCACACTTGGAAATCAAGCGCATCTATTACATCTGGGACTATTCGTGCTATCACAGTCAACCAATCTGAGACATTAGTTGCAGTAGGGTATTCATCTGGTATTATCGCTTTACTGGAGACTAGGACGGGTACACTAGTTGCCAATTGGAAAGGAGGGGAAACTGAAGTTACATTGGTAAATGAAAAATTTTGGAATCAATACCGACAGTATCTCACATCGTCTTTTTTTAATATAATAGCTGAAGTTTTATGCAAATGACCTATTAGTGACCTGTGCCCCTGCAGATCATGTTATCTGCTGCTGGAATGTTAATCGACTAGCCCTGGTCAAGACTATACCTACCACTTTGGATGTTGTATCTTTGGACACTTTTAAAGATGAAGTTTTGACAATTAATGGAAATAATTCGGTGTCATTTATACCTATCAATGATGATGTAAGTAATCCAATAAGACATCAAGAGAAAAGAAAAATAGACGGTGGTTGATAGAATCATACTAACATTATAACTTTTTTTTCTCATATATAGACTCAATCCTACTCATCGAAATTCAAACCATCAATCATGAAATCTCAAGTCAGCGCTTTTACAGTCGTACCTGCCGATCAGTTACTACTATTTGGGTGCACGGAAGGTGAAATATTTCTATATGCTTAGTCTCTCCTCTCCTTTGTCACCATTCAATTTTCCTTTATTCTCCTTCTATCTATAGCTTTGACGTCTAGACAATGTTGTCACTATGTAAAGTATATATTATCCCTTCCTTCGTTTCCTAGCTTTGTTTTATTATTAGTCTCAACATATCACATATTTATTCTTATTACAAAATAACACAACCCACACACAAATACCCCCTTCCATATTTATCAATGAAATAAAAGCTCTTTTTACCAATTTATTATGTTATATGTTATATGTTATATGTTATATGTTATATGTTATATGTTATATGTTATATGTTATATGTTATATGTTATATGTTATATGTTATATGTTATATGTTATATGTTATATGTTATCTGGGAGATGTTTGGTTATCATTATTATTCCATGCGTAAAACAAAAGTTAAAAAAAAACTATGGTGATATAAATGCAGTAGTTCAATATAATGGAAACTACAGTGATGAAGAGTGAGAATCTGGCCACGTTTCATATTAAATGACCTAGAACTATCAACCCTTTGCTAGTCCTTAGACATCGGAGGGAAAGTAGCCATATATAAGCTAGAAAGCAATGTTAAACTATATAAAGCCCTGGCTACACATACAGTACAAGTTAGATTTATTTGTATAATTATTGGTCGAGCAGGACTATTATTATCTTTGACAGTGAATGATAGAACTACCGGCTGGTTCCTTCGGTACACGGGGAGTATAAGTCATACTGTATTACAGAGCAAGTCTTTGGTAGAACACTCACAATACTGACAGTCCTAAAACACGACGAGTCAGAGTACTGATAATAAAAAGGACATATTTTATTGAAGCATATTTCTAGACACTAAAAATAAAGACGGAGGAATTCATTCTAACAAGGGATATAATGGAAGAATTTATTGAAGGAAACATGAGGGGATTAGAATCAGATTCGAAGAAAGGTCAAAACTAATGACTGATGGTGAAGGAAAAAGGGCTCTATCGCACATAGCATAAGTGATACTAATGGGGACATTTTTCAATAAAGCACATAAAAATAGACGTACTTTATTGAATTTAGATACAAACTATGGACAAACTAACAATACTAAGCTAGGCTAATGAAGTCTCTAAAAAACCAACTAATGGTGTCTTGAGATCCTAGATTAAAGACTTTCCCACGCAAGTCCCCGACGGTGTTACAACGATTATCAAAGAGAAAGGGTTTGCTGGATATTATTTCGTGACGGAAGTTCAGTTGTGATATCTTTGTAAATTGGTAAAAAAGGAGATAAAAAAGCATGCCTCGATGCAAACCTAAAACCTAAAACTCAAGACTCGGCACACCCGAATGAGAGGTTTGGGGAATTTCAAAACCCGCCCACGTGAAATATTTTATTTTCTCTCTCCCGCGGTTTTTTATTTTTTCTGCTCTCATTCTTTTTGATCACTTCATTTTTTCTTCACCACTCGACTTGTATGGGGTTATTTTGGACCTAGAATTGTATCAGGACTAGTTTAGAAGGGGTTCCAGCTTAGGGATTGCAAGATGCATGGGGAAACCCTTTCATTTTGGATGTAGGATCTGAGGGCACCATTAGTTGGCTTTTTGGAGCCTTCATTAGCTTAGTTTAGTGTTAGCTTGTCCATAGTTTGTATCTATATCTGAATAAAACATGTCTCTTTTTACTTGTTTCAATGAAATATGTCTCATTAGTGTCTCCTATGTTTTGAACAATAGATTCCTTTTCTTTTTTTTTGCTAACAGTCAATCCCGTTTGATTAGTGCATTGATCGTTTGTTGTATTTCAATAAAAAATAAAAAATAAAATCACCCCTTGTACAATATTTAAGGCCCCATTTTACACCCATTCCTTTACGTTCCTTTAGAATAGTATTAATTTTATTCAGACCTCAGACCAGTCTCCCTCATAGTACCTCCAATAGAACCCTCCCGGTTAAATTCCTTGTTGGAATGAGCCCCTTCCTTAATTTTAGGATCTGCCAATTCCGCTTCAATAATTTTTTTTTTATTAGCTATCTTCTGACATATAGTATAGTGATAAAAGTCGCCATTGTAAGGTGTTCTGCGCGCGGCCTATCAAAGACCGGCTTTCTAGCTCCCCTCCCCCCATTATGATTGTTCCTTTTTCTAGTGCATTTGGTTTGTAATGCGGTTCTATTCTACTTATGTTAACCTGTACCACAAGGGCATCTTTTTCTCTAAGATAAATTAAAACCTTCTACACTTTATATGGAGGATATGTTTAGTTCCTTACTTTTGTTGCGCAGGGTATAATATAAACGATAATAAAAACCGAACAAAAGGTCAGTTGAACAGAAAAGTACTGTCCATAAAAGCTCAAATGGTGAAGAAGTGAATACGTATCATGTTATTTTCTTTGGGGGTTTTTTTTTTTTTTTTTTTTTTTTTGCCCTCCTAACGAAAAGACTGTTGGTGAACGTTGATCATGATGTGTAATTTCTCAAAGAATCACCCCACTAAAGTGAAAAATTGTAGGGTCGTCTAAATCATCCCAGCAAAACCCTCCATTTAATCCTGTAATTTTTTTTTTTTTTTGAATTTGAAAAAGAAGCAATAGAAGTCAACGTAGAAATATAATATTTGTGTGTCTTCATCATATGGTCATTGTACTAATCATCTTTCCAGAAAATTGACAAATGATTCTACTTCAAAAAATAAAATATGCATAGGTTGGAGTTACTTTATCAATCATTTACATAGACACATACACATACACAAGTTGGTCATAAATTTTTTGAATTGGTATTCTTTATTAACAAGATAATATGAAATTAAAAAAATAAAGATAAACAAAAAGTACAAATACAATAAGGCTATAAACTAATAGTGAATGTTGAAAAAAGAAAAGGAGACTAGAAAGTAATATAACAACTAAAGCTTGGCAGAAGCAGTATCTTTCTTGATAATACAATCAGCGATATGTAGAGCAAGAGCTTCGACGGTGACCATTGGATTAACACCTGTACACAAATGTAAAATAAAATGAGTCTACCAGAATTTTCCCTTCGTTATAATATTATTTATATATTTCTTACCTGTAGCAGTAGGGAATAACGAGGTATCAGATACAAACAGTTTCTTGACTTCCCAGGTTTCACCAGTGGGTTTGGTTGCCGACACATTAGCGGAAATTCCCATACGAGCCGTTCCCATTTGATGAGCAGCAAAGATTCCTACACCAAAAGAAGGAATGCTCATCTTGGCCACACCGGCTCTCCATTGCACATACCGAGGGTTGTCCACGCGACTTTCTTCTTCAGGGGCGAAGACAAAAGGTTCAATGGCGAAATGACCAGTCTGTACCTCGCGCGCACCAGCGGCCACGAGAATGTCGACGGAGCGCAAAATCCCACCAATTAGACTTTGACGATCGTGTGTGGAGAGATTGTAATCAACTGCAATGTTGCCATGTTCGTCGTATCGCACCGTCGAGTCCGTGTCTTTGTCGCGAGAAAGAACAAGAATAGGAGAGTAGTGTCGGTACCGAAGCATCATTTCCTTGTGGTGAGCAGCTCCCCGCCAGGGAAGAAGCGTCGAGTAGCTGCTTGCCGGCGTCGAGGGCACTTCCAACTTGCATCCATAGCCTTCGCCATCCAGATTTTCCGCCACGTTGCTGACCGAGGTCATGATCGAGCCTTCAAAGGTATCCACGGGAGTGTCAAAGTAACCGTAGCTAATAGCACAAGGATGGAGACGTAAATGACGACCAATGAATTTGTTCTTGAGTCCACTGCGTTGCAACACACCAGGTGTTTGTAGGGAACCAGCAGCACAGACCACCGTGTCCGAGTAGATCTTGACCTTGCGTTGACCTTGTTCGTGATTGATCACAGCTTCTACACCAACAGCCTTGTCGTTTTCAACTAACACACGCAACACCTTGGTACGGTCAATAAAACGAGCACCGTGTTCTTGAGCATCTCGAAGCCATGTCGTGGAGGTACCCCGTTTGATGCCATCTTTACAGCCACTATAACAGTATCCACAGCTATGAGATTGTCCTCCAGTGTTTTGATGAAGGTCCGCCACATGGAAACCAAGCGCTCTAGTTTTTTTTTTTTTTTTTAAAAAAAAAACAAAAACAAAAAAAGATGAGTCAATATCATTTGAGTTCTCCTATTGTCCTTAATTTTTATCGTTTGACTTACTTGCATCCATCTACCAAGTTTTGGTTACTGCCGTTGTGTTTCACTCCATCTGTGGAGGCACCAATTCGTTGAAATACACGTTCAAGGTCATTTGCAAACTATAGTCCGATGTATACTTAGTTCATAGGATCTAGCCCATGCCCCGCCCCTATTTCATATGCGTTTGTAAATGTGCTTACCTTCGGAGACAAGAAATGACTAAGTCCTTGCTTTGCCCATTCTTCGCGTACAAAGTGTTGTAACTATATATAAATAGATGCATTTAGCGATTCATTTCTGTTTGAATGTTAATTGTGTGGCATATGAGAGATATGGTATTTACCTTCAAACTAGCAGACCAATTGACAGTAGTTCCACCTATAATAGATCAAGCAAAAAATATTCATTAATTTAATTTCAAATTATATATATATAATAACTTACCTCCAAAAGTACTACCGGCCAGTATATTAACATTCCCATCCGTGGAGCTGAAAAATCCACCCAGTTCATACATGTTTGCCATTGCATCGCTTTCTTCCAAAGATAAATCCGATTCATGGTAGTAGGTTCCCTTTTCAATGACCAGCACCGATTTTCCAGCCTTGGATAATTCAGAGGCAGTAACACCACCACCACCACCGCTTCCAATGACGATGCAATCCCAAGCGGGATGGGCTAAAACTTGGGCTTCGGTCATCATATCAAGACGAGGGAAGGACTTGATGGGTTGATAATCAGGTTCGCTTCGTTCGATATCTTTCGCCTTGTAACCCATCGCCTTATGAAGCACATCATTTTCCTTCTTGCCATAGATCGAGTTGAGACAGATACCAGATAAAGATTTGAAGAGAAGGCGAAGTTGTGGGATAAAGGAGAGACGCCAGCTGTTGAGGACGGTTTCACGATCCTTCAGAGATAGTTCACGAAAGAGAGCATAATGGCCAGTCAATGCAAAGGTACCGGGGCGAGTCGAGAGCACAGAAAGAAGAATTTGAAGTTCACGTGCTTTTTCTGGGGCAGCAGCACGGTTGAGGAAGTATTGTACTTGAGCTTGCGTGTTGAGATCGGTCGATTGGAGTTTGGCGAATGCAAGAATAGCTTCTCGATCTACACCAGTGGTTCCTTGTGAGTACTTGCTCGCCAATCGCTCAGCTTCTTCATCGCTAAGAGTGCCAATAAAAGTGTTCATGACAGCATGCATGGTTTCCCACTGATCTTGAGTCAGTATCACAGGAGTATTCACATGAAAACGGAATGGATCCTTTGGTGTCAAAACGGACAAATCGGGTGTTTTCAGTGTTGGAGTTGATAGGGTGGAGGACATTAATTTTAATAAGGAAGATAAGTGAGAAGTTAAAAGGAAAGGGGTAAAAAAAAAAAAAAAAAGACTGACAAGTTAAATGAAATGAATTTATAGCCTATTGACCTTCGACTGTAAAAGCTGCTGATGGTGGATTTGAAACCCAGTCTTTTTTTTACCCCACTGATTTTTCTTATATCATCTTGTCAACTTTTATTTCCTTTATATAGTCGTTACTGTTGGCATCCAAGATTTTCGTTCACTTTTTAGTTGTAGAATATCACTATTTTGAAATAATATCATTCGATCTTTTTTATTTTATTCATTTTACCATATATGAACTTATCAATATTGGACAAGAGAATGACAAGATATTGTACAAGACCAGATGGATCAAATGTCAAGCTTTCATATGATAAACCATCCTGTTTTGGGTTTACCTCTATTTGCTTCTCATATAATATACTGTGTCTTGAAAACTTTCAAACACTCTTCCCTTCCAATAGAATGCCATCTTTTATCATCAATATTTTGCCCATAGATAAAATTCATGTTGCTTTCACACTTTGTTAACCCCATATGTGTGGGAAATTTAAACACCGATCACGCTGATCGCTTTTTTTCTCGGATATCTTGGCTCTCCCCTTTCTTTTTTCTTGTCGGCTTATGATCAACAAGCTATAGTTTTTATACCCAAGCTTCATGACATGAAAGTTAGTTTAAAGGTAGGAGCATGTAGAAACATGGCTGTTGTTCTTTATACTAATATTATGGTTTATTATATAGGCTTTCTCTGACTTTATGGAGCCATCCCTAACGTGTGCTCATGATGGTACGAAATGTATAACCGGGCTATAGAGTGACAGGGGAAGTACAAATCACCAAGAATGCAATATGCTACAAATATCCATATACTGAAACACGTCTCTTTATTTTATGATATATTAGGGAACTACCGATTACAATTGAAACTGTTTTCTGCCTGGTTACTGGGCCAGATATCAGATTGGTAAGTTGTCTTGAATAAGGCAATGGAATCAACAAATTAAAATGCTTTGTTTGTGATATAGGAGCAGGAATGATTAACTTCTTCGGTATAGGATGACAACTGTGACATTTACAATATGGGACTAATATTGGGCTTTTGGCATACGATACACCATTTATTCATTCAAGGGTATTATTTGTGCCAATAGAAGCATCCTTTTTGATTTAAAAATATAATGATTCCTATGACCGTCCACTCAACTGCAGTAGCACTCATGCGTCTATCGTTCTTGCCCCGCCCACTACTAGATTTTTTTTTTTTTTTTAGATGGCATACAACTACTGGGCAGTCATAGTAAGTAAAAAATTACTTTACAAAATGGAATTACTCTTCGTTATTCAAAAGAATTTATATCTGAAATAGATCATCTGTACTTGATATTATTGTGCAATGCTCTTTACACAAAGGTAATACTCGGGAATTCGGGGGAGTCGGAATCAACATCGAGATTTATTTTTACTTTTTTTTTTTTTTTACCACGGTCATTCATGCTTCACTTAATATTTTGATATCACCGGCTACAAACCATGGCCATCCAAGCTATGATATGCCATCACCTGATACAATGCATACATTTATATCAATTGTGGCATCTACCAAAACTGAAATCAGGCTCACATTACTATCCTTGACTTCCGAAAAAATGACCATTCTATACCGTGGGATCCATTTTATCTTCTTGATCACTGACTGACATGATCATTCGTCATGGCCGTTGGAAACATCTGCAACATGATGCCACTGCAATTATGGCGCCAACATCATCACCCATTTTGCCATTTGCATCAATATCACCTGCGCCATCAAATTCGATTGTTTTTCCCCTCTTTGGATATAACAACACTATAGTCTGCATTAGATTAGAATTACTTGGTCACCTTCATTATTATTTTTTTACTACACAAATATTTACACTGTCTCATTTATTATTATGGTGATTTTGTACATCGTATTATCATATTTTTCCCATTCACTCAATAAAAAATTGACCCAAATCAAATATCGTTACCAATGTTGTGTATACTGCATTATCCTATTTTTCCCATTCACATAGTACAACAAAAGGCCCCAAACCAATCACCCAATCCATTTTCTAATTGTGAAGCAATCTCATCATTTCCCCATATCCCCGAAATTATCCCACAAAAACAACAACTAGCATATATTTGAATAGCAAAAAAAAAAGTTTATTAGGTAAAGAAATCCTTCTCCTGCAACCGGGAGAATATGTCGGCTGACGATGTTGAACGTCAAAAAAAAAAAAGTTACAAAGTATGTAAAATAGAATATTAAATTATCTAACAAGATGCAAAATAATAATAAAAAAGAACAAGATAAATGACAAGAATGAATAAAGCTGAGTAAAAGTGATGTGAATAGTATGGGAGATATCATATAATTGGAGGGGGAGGGGGTGATGGGGATAGTTTGTTGAAAACATGAATCAAACAATAAAAAAAGGGGGGATACTAACTAACACCAGGTCCAGATCCAGAAGGTTTAGAACTTGAGTTCCTTGGGTTGATCCCAAGTAAATTCTTCACGACCAAAGTGACCATAGGCAGCAGTCTTTTGGTAAATAGGTTGGAAGAGATCCAATTCCTTGACGATAACACCAGGACGTAAATCGAAGTTCTTCTTGACGATGTCGAGGATTTCACTTTCGGAGCGAGTGGAGGTACCATAGGTATCAACAAACACAGAGAGGGGTTCAGCAACACCGATAGCGTATGAGAATTGAACAAGAGCACGACGACACAACTTGGCATTAATCAAAGACTTGGCGACCCAACGAGCAGCATAAGCACCGGAGCGATCGACCTTAGACCAATCCTTACCAGAGAAAGCACCACCACCGTGAGCACCCCAACCACCATAGGTATCAACAATAATCTTACGACCGGTCAAACCAGCATCACCTTGAGGACCACCGATGATGAACTTGCCGGAAGGTTGAATATGGTAGATGGTGTTATCGTTCAACAAGTGAGCAGGGACAACGGGCTTGACAACATGTTCCATAAGGGCCTTGCGCAAGTCTTCGGTGGAAATTTCTTCAGCGTGTTGGACGGAGATGACAATGGTATCAACACGTAAGGGAATCATGGCACCGTTTTCCTTCTTGTATTCAATGGTGACTTGGGTCTTGGAATCAGGGCGCAACCAAGCGAGAGTACCATCACGACGGAGGTCAGCCATACGACGGTTGAGCTTGTGGGAGAGGACGACAGTCAAAGGCATCATTTCGGGGGTTTCATCGGTAGCATAACCAAACACAATACCTTGATCACCAGCACCAATATCTTCAATGTTGAATGACTTTTGGACCAAACCTTGTGAGATATCAGGGGATTGTTGTTCAATGGCAACCAAAACGTTACAGGTCTTGTAGTCGAAGCCCTTGTCGGAAGAATCGTAACCAATTTGCTTGATGGCGTTACGGATAATCTTTTGGTAGTCGAGGTTGGCCTTGGTGGTGATTTCACCGAACACCATGATCATACCGGTCTTGGCAGCAGTTTCACAAGCAACCTTGGACAAAGGGTCTTGAGCCAAACAGGCATCTAAAATAGCATCAGAGACTTGATCGCAGATCTTATCTAAAGACGACATGGAAATAAACTTGGATGAGCTTCACTTCAGTTGCCTTGTTCCGATATTTTCAAAACTTACCAGGATGACCTTCGCCAACAGATTCGGAAGTGAAGAGGAAAGTTTCGCTCATGATGGTGATAGATTATGTGATATGTGTAGAAAGTGGGGGAGTTTTCGAGAGAAAAAAAAAAAAGGAAAGGAAAAAAAAAAAAGAAAGGAAAAAAAAGGAGAGCCAACGGACATTGATTTATAGGTGAATAAATTTGGGGGGAGACCCCAGCCACCTGAGAATCTTCCATTCATCCAATGAAAATTTTTGATGAACAATATCATCCAATCATTGGAGGATCACACCATCTCCCATCTATCAGATTCCACCTTTTTTCAAGGAACGCGCTTAATTATCGAAATGTGCGGTCGGTGGATCCACATTGGACCCTAATTGGGGTTTGACAAACAACTCACAGACTCCCAACATCATCAGTCAGAAAAAGAACGTGATAATTAGCCGAGCAGATATTACACATATACAACATTAAATCAATCCCGTTTCATCATCACTGTCACTGTCACCGTCACCGTCACCATCTACCAACATCATCATCATAATATTCATCAGACAGATATGGTATTTGTGAATAATAATAAAAAGCGGATTTTTTATTTAAAAAAAAGGTAAAATAAAAAAATCAGTCCATCACTACGGCTACAGTAACCGATACTTAATACTAATACTATACTACCAATATATTTCATCCTAACCAACTGAAACCCAAAGCACAATATAGATATCATAGAGAGGAAGACGAAGCACTGAAGGGGATTTGCTAGATCAAGTATTTTGGGAGAGGGCTATGGATCTTTCAACAAACTGACAATCGATGTTCCAAAACAGCACTGTACGATGTGTAGGGCGGCCGGCCCGTCAACTAGTATCATCCCAAAAATGCATGCAGCGCATGGTTGTTCCTATCTTTACACACTACATGGCTTTCGAAACACAATGGGGAGGAAGAAAACCAAATTGGTGGATCTCTGACTATTTGCAAAATAAACTAGTGAATTCAATAGTGTTCATGGTACAAAAATAATAGTATCTTTTCTTTGGCGTGTTCATCATGATGTGAGTAATATTGTCAAAAAGCAGCACGAGAGCAATTCAATTGTAAAAGTGAAGAAGTGGTATCGTCATCTACATACAAGCATATAAGTACACTGATGATAGTATAAAAGTGTTTTATCTTTCCCTTACCTTTGTATTGCCAATCAGTAAAGAAGAAGAAAAAAATAATAAAAAAAAAATGACCCCAAAAATACCGGACTTTCAATGTCAATTTATGCAAACCAAACACATTAAGCTGTGCAAGTTGTATATATTATATAAATAAAATGAAAAGAGGAGGGTTGCAAACATGAGACAAATTGAAGGGTTGACATTGAACGATAGACGATAGCAGATGATATGTGCACGTTGAATATTTTTTGCTTTCTCTGATCTATGCAGGCACCCAATCAGAAGAGGTATTCTTGGCGAATGATACAAAAGTCGTTTGGCCAGTAGGCTGAACTTTATTCTCCTTTTTTTTAAATAAAATAAAAATCAAATACTGATGATGGTTAAATACCTATCATTTATATAGTATTTCTCTCTCTTTTTTTTTTCTTACCCTCTCGCTCTCTCTTTCATAATCAATTTTACTTTTAGGGAACCATCATACAATCAATCACTGAAATGATCTTACACTACTACTGTACCAGTATTATTTTCTTGGTTTTATGTTTCTCGATCTCTAAGAAGTTTATCGTCAGCACTGAAAAACAACTCAGTTGGGTTTTAACATTTATTAGCAGTATGATCTGCTCAATCACCTCGCTACCGGGAATATTTCATTTTTGGAGGAGTGGCTATGATATGCAGTGGTTAACACAAAATACTTCCAAAGACATTGCCCTGGTGTGTTTCTTTCAGGTATATCTTGCATTGGATTTATGCTTAGGACAGAGATATTATCGACAAAGAATAACATGGGTGACTGGATGGCTGCATCATTCTATCTACTTGATCCTACTGACATGGTTTTTATACTGCCGGATCCCTTCCTTTTTCGTATGTGCTTCGGTGTTGGAATTTCCCACATTAATTTTGGCGCTAGGTGCACTCCATCCACCCTGGCGTTCTGATCGCATGTTTGCCTTCACCTTTTTTGCTTTACGCCTGGTGCTTCATACCTTTATGATTCATCGCTTGAAACACTATCATCATATACGTTCTCTTTGGTGTATCGCCCTAGCCATTTTACCATTACATCTTTATTGGTTTTATGGTATGTACTCTGAAACAACCAAAAAAAATACCCTCTTGATCACCCCACTTAACCTTTTTTTTTTTTTTTTTTTGGCAAAAAAAGGGATCGTTCATCTTCATGCTCGAAAATTCAAATCCAAACAATCATTGTCAAGAACTGGCATTTGCGTGAATGCGATAAATCAATTTCAAGCCACAAAAGATTTGGCAATAGAGGAAAACAATATTCTCTTAGTGACGACCTAAATTCCATTCATTGGAAATCTGTAGCTATTTATTATTACTTTATATGTATATTATTTATTTATATATTATTATGATGCAGTTTTGTAAAAACGTCAAGTAAACCTTGGTCATTGTAAATTTTCACCTCCTCAACAGTCCGGAAGGGCATGACTTAGAACGCTCTCAATTTTCACTTCCAAAAAATCTATCTGTTGGGTGTCAGAGGACCGAGGGAAAGTTTGTTAATATGTGGGTTTCGATGGAATAAGGCACCTTTATCATTTTTCACCTTAGCAGGCGACAATGTAGGACTTCATTATTTTACCAACATGCGATCGTCCCCCCCCCCTCCTTTATTGAAGCATAACAATTGCTAACACCATTCCAATGGTGCGTGGTAGAAAAAAAAAAAAAAAAAAAAAAAAAGATCAATTGCACAAGACCTTAAGAAGGCTAGTAAGATATTTTTGTATTGAAAGATGTAAGAAAAAACAGTTTTATTTTGATAAAGATGCAAACTACGGACAAACTAGCACTAAATTAAACTAATGGAGTCGTATATAAGTGGCACTGATTCCTGAATTCTGAATCCAAAATGAAAGGGTTTCCCCATGCATGTTGTAATTCCTGAGCTAAAAACCCTTTTAAACTAGTCCTGACACTAATCTAAGATCAATATAACCTCGTAAACGTTGAATGGTGAAAAAAAAGAGAAAAGAAATGGAAAGAAAAGAGAAAGCGAAAAATTAAACATTCACGTGTGCGGGATTTGAAATATGTTCTGTGGTGTTAAATAGTGTTGTTGTTGATGGATAAAAATCCGCAAAGGAATATAAAATAATAGGGAAAAAAAGCTTGATGATATATGCTAAAAAATACGGTGTCAACAGCCTCTATACAAGCATATCGTACCATCTTGATATTCTGTTGCAAAAACAGTAAACCCTTGATCGTTTATAGAAAAATAAAATCCCGTCATTTGCTGTTTCCACTTATTACATATATTAACACGAATAAAACAACAGTGCTTCATAGAATAATATTGGAAGTGCTGTATGACCGGGCTATTGATAAAACATTATCAAAAAATCCTCATCATACAGGCAGATTTTATTACAGGACAGATAAAATATGCTATATATATAAAGTATATAAACAATATAATAATAAGAATGAGTATATGTATAAGGAAATGGAATATATAAACTAGTGACGCAGTATAAAAAGAGAAGAGAATATCATAAGTGCAAAATAACGCAAGTAGAATAAAAATAAAAATGAATAATGTATACAACAGATAATATATGTATGTAATTGACTAGATGATAATAATAAAATACAGAATGTTGATGCGTGTACAAAGTATGAATGACAATTGGTGGTATTTTTGTTGGGCAGGAGGTGTCAACGGCAAATGAATCTAGTATCCAAATCTTGAGCAAAGTCCATCACAAGTATTCTTCCATCTTGACTTGAACTAATGATACGCTTGTCGTCAAACTTTACATCAAAGATCCAGCTGGTATGTCCACTTTGAAAGTTGAGTAGGCAAGTAGCAGTTGTTGCGTCCCATACACGAATGCTTTGGTCGTAGCCACTTGAAACAATCCGGGTTTTTGCAAAGCTGACTGCACGTACCAATCCCGTATGACCTATTAAAAACAAGGAGGTTAAATATTCAGCATATCACTTTTCCCTACTATTTTACATTAGTTTTTGTATTACCTTCACAAGTAGTCATGCATTCTCCAGTCTACGGGTAAAATCGATTGAGACATTAGTCATACGCTTGTATTTTATCTTTATTTCAGTTTTTTATTTTTTATTTTTTGTTTCATATATTACCTCAGCATTCCAAACCTTGATCGTTTGATCATTAGCTCCACTAACAATAGTGTTGCCATCAAATTGAATACACGCAAGCCCATTCGTATGACCAGTGAATGTCCGCAAACATGCCCCCGTGTCGATATCCCACATCTTAATTACGGTCTCCCTTGATCCCGAGACAATTTTGTTTTCAAATAGCTTCACTGAGTTCACAGGACCATTATGAGCATGAATCACCCGAATCAAATCACCGGTTTTCAAGGAGGAGATCCTAATCGTCGAGTCTTTGGACCCACTGACAATATAGTCTTCATTGAAGCAAACGTCTGATACTTTTGCCGTATGACCCTAATGTTGTAATTGGAAGGAAGAAAAGGTAAAAAAGAAAAAAAAATTGTTAGTTCACCCATCATCATCCTGTACTTTTCCTGAAGAAGCATTGAGTGTGAGTTTTTCTTTTTCTTACCCTGATCCGCATTAGCATATGTAAAGTTTGCATACACCAGACAATCACAGTCGCATCGGATGAGCCAGACACCAAATGGCGACGATTGTATTGCAAACAAAGCACACTTCCTTCATGACCAGAGAGAGTATGGGCACATTGATATGTTTTGGCGTTCCAAATTTTGATCGTATTATCACGGCTACCAGAGATGATTTTCCGATCGTCAAACTGTACACAATAGACACTATCACTATGACCCAGGAGATAATGCGCCGTCACATGGCCTAACCGCCAACGCTCTGATAATCGCCATCGCTGCAAGTACCAATAACGCCAATCGATCTGATCCGCTGATGTCAAATAAAACTGCCAATGGGAAGGAAAGTAGAGTGGCCATCCTCGCTGTTGCATCCTACGGTGCCATTCGTCACCAACCATAGTAATCCCTCGCCACCGTCGATCCACCTGCCCAAGTGCCAGTAAGGAATACACGTCCAGATGCGAAAGCACCTGGCAGATCAGTTCGTATGGAAGTCGGCTGATCAAATCTATACAGGCAAAAGGAAGGTATTAACAGTAAGTAAAATGATGAATGTGGTAAATGTGGTACAATCAAATTTTTCTTTGCTTTTGGGTATGTTATCAGATTACCTTTTTTCTGACCCGCTTGGAAAAATTCATCGTTCCTGATAGTAGAACTGTCCTTCAATGGTGGCAGTGGTGACGATGATGTTGATACATGATATCCCAAGGGCGGAATACGTCGGCGAGTTCCTTGAGTTTTGGTAGTTTTACCCGCTTCTGTTGCCGCTGCCGTTGTCGTTGTCGACGAAGACCGCCTGGGACAAATTTCATAACCTAGCAAACGTTGAGATTTCCTGCTGTTGTTATTGTCGTTAGTGTTGCCTGGACCAACGTTGTTGCTGCTTCTGGAATCAAAATCATGGTTATTGTCAATGGATGAGGAGCACATAGATTGAAGAGTTGGTGTCAATGTTGAAGCTGATGGATACGGAGGTCGAGAAGAAAACCGCAGTGGAGAAGTGGGTCTCTCATTGTCGCTGGTATTGTGGGAAAGCGCTTTACGATCTCGTTTCGATAGTGAGTTCTTCATTGAAATCCTGTTGTAAGCATAGGGCTATAGAGACAACATGAAGAAAAGAAGAAGCAGAGACATTAATACCGTATAAGATGGAATATTATAAAAATGGTAATCATTGCTGTAGACCGTCTTACGTTTGAGGAGACAATTCAATGGAAAGATCGGCTGGATTCGTAGTGAGAAGTCAAAGAGAAAAGACCAAGAATGTGATCCCTATGTTGTTGTTTGTTGATGGAGCAGAAAAAAGAAGAAGCAATCGTCGATAGCTGTAATAGATAAATATATAAAATATAAAAGAGGCAGAAAACAAAAAATAATGTGTCGAAAAAGGAAGTAAACCTTTTACAGCACATTTTGTTGAAAGTCCGCACATCGGTTGTTGGCATGCATTTTTCTCCAGCCATCACCACAAAAAATTTCCAATACTATAGAACACACAAAAAATACAATAATATACAAAAATCGATTCTTTTATTGAGTATCATCATATTCATCAACATAATCACTAATATCTACATAACGGTAGCCACATCTATCTAAATATTTCCGAACCGTTTTTTGAAGGATTTCATATGCTTGACCGTATTGATCCACAATGGCTTGTCTGGATGTTCCTAAAAAAGAAAAGATCATATAATAATTATTTGTAAATGTCGACATCATTAGCTTGAATCAAGGGTTTACTCTATATTACTTACCACGCTCGTCCATATCTTCATTCAGTGATGTGTCCTTACTCGTATCAAAGAGGCCATCAAAGTATAGCAGTTGAGAATAAAGCATATCATCGGAATACTAGCCATAATAATAATTATTATAAAAGTGTTATTCAATACAATCCTTTTTGTATTTTTTTTTTATACCTATTTTACTTACTTCTCGGACAAGGAGACCGTTGCAGCCACCTGGATTCATACAATGTATATTGCAATCACGGGTTCGATAATCACAATCCAACTCTTGGCAGCACAACCAGCCTTGATAATAGAGTTTGATGTAATAGCGAATAGCCTGCACCAGTTGCACGGATATACTAGCAGTAGTCATCATGCGCCGACACTTTTGACATTGCATTCCACAGGTCCAACCTTCATCCTTCTTGTATCGTGTGTAACCCTTGAATTCCACTTGATTCCTACAATGCTGGCAGAGTAACATGAATGGTCGAGCGCCACTTTTTCGATCCAGCATCTTGAAAGCTACAAAATCATCCTTATCTTGTTGCATCAGTTGTTTTGTATGACGCAGTCGCCGTTGTTGTTGTTCCCGTACGCGATCAGACCACTTTTTTTCCACGTCAAGTCCCAGGCACGGAGCAAATCCGCTGGTATCCATTACAGACTCACACAGCCGTGTGACAGAAGGTAATATTTCGTGGCGAAGATACCAATCATAATCTAAATATATAGAAAAATACCCCCAACCTCATCAGTCAAAATAAATTCCAATATTCTACGTGATAATGCTTTCTTACCTATCGAGTAGTTTTTGTTTTCCGCTTCGGCAATAGGAATCGCCTTATCAGCCATGGTTGCATTGCTTTCATCATCAGTAATACAAATCACATAGACGACAGTGTCCCCGGCTTTTAGAATATGACCCGATTTTCGCAGTTTCAAAGCTGTTTGGATATGGACCTGACCTTTGGCGCTGGTATATTTATCGAGATCTTTTGTCAATTGCTAAACATCAAAAAATATAACGGCATTGTATAGATGTGAAAGTAAAATGTAAGTATGCCGCCTTTTGTTGTAATCTATCAAAAGAAGTTACCTTGTAAAGAGCATACTTGGTCAATGGCACATCCCCTGTTCGGACAAGACGGTCGATTTTTTTCAGAAGTTTATGTACAGACACCATTTTGTTGGAGTCACTCGATAAAATAGTCTTGAGCACACGCCTAAAAATGATAAGATTTATACGAACATAAGTATACCTGTTTGTTTTTCATTTTGTTTTACTTACATCGTAGCATATAGAGACACTTCACAGACATCCTTTCGAATAATACTTGATCCTTTCGGCCTAATTGATCCCACCCAGGGGTTTGGTTCGTTTTCTTGTCTAGTAAGGGTTAGAGACGCATAGTTCTTCTTGCCCAGGATGAGTAACCGTCTGAAATAGCCGTCAATGCCAAGTTCTAGTAGTCGATATTTTCCATTGATCAAAGTCTGCACCAATTTTGCCGCTTCTTGGGCTTTTTCCACAGTACATTCCGTTGTTGACACCATGATAGAGTCGGTATCACCGTATACCACATCCATATCCAATTGCTGTTCGACAGAATCTACAGTTTCCCGCAAAATCGAGCGCCCCTGAGAAGTAATCATTGCTGCCAGATGTTTTGCTTGGAACCGCGAGAATCCAGATCCCAAACTTCCGTACAAACTATTCGCCGTTAGTTTAAGTGCATTTTGTTCAATATCATACTATAATAAATGAAATGTGACTTCAGTTTTAACCGTGCATTGTGTCCAACTATCCTTTCAAGTGTACCTGAGTCGATTTGCTTTCTTCTAAACCTGGTATTTTCATTCGGTTTTTAATTTGCTTGCGTTCATCAACCATGCGTTTCATGAGTCGTGGTAATACACCCATGGGTATATCAGGATCTGGAATATTCGAGAGAAGATCATCTTCACCAACCTTCGTATATATATATATATATATATATATATCCACAAGATAGCAGAAATAATTAGTATATCATGTTTATGCATCTATTATTCATTTTCAAATACCTTTATCTTAGCAACAGTTGTAAAGCATATATTGAATTCCTGGATGATACTTGGGTACAAACTGTTGAAATCCAAAAGCACGACAAATTTTTCGTAAAGACCAGTCTTGGGTTCCAGCACGAGACCACCACCATAAGAAGGTTGCTTTTTTGCCGTCTTTGTGCGTTTGTTAACTTCCGATGGTTCCACTAGTTCTATAAAAGTAAAAAATGAAATAAAAAAGGAATGAGACTCGCTATCATTTTACAAGTTTCACAAAACATGCAATTTCTTACCATTGTCATTCACTGCTTCCATCAGACCTTCCAATTCGATTCCATGGAATTCAGAACGTACCTTATCAGGGCAGATATACTTCATTCGATGAAATTCATGTAGTAGCAAATATTCGTTTCTATTCATTCTTGAGCCTTCCAGAGACCTTGACCAAAGATTACCAGCAATGTTGGTCAATTTTTTGGATAGTGGCAGGACTTGAAACTTAAAGAGAAGAGCCATTGCAAGGTAAGAATCCATCCAACAGTGTTTCGCCAAGAATATGATTGATTTTGATTTGCCATCCAATGATGCATCCCCTGATATGACAGTGTTATCTTCTGCCCGTTTAATTCCCAACTGTGTTTCAGCCAACGAGGACAAATGGTATGATTTGGCTTGAATGAGCGTTCTGCATGCCACCATAGTATCGCAGACCAGTCGACCGGTCAATAATGCCTTTTCCTTTGGTGTAGAGATACCCATCCCACCTGGACCGAACTGAAGTTGTGGTTTCCTGTTGGTTTACACACAAAAGGGAAGTTAATAAACGAGCATTAGTTCTTGATCCTTTGTTTTCCCTCTTACCTTTTCCAACGGATACGTCCTAGTTTATGCCAAAATGGAATGTTGCACGCCTTTATTCTATGTAGTAGCACATCCAATGTAAATCGGGAGAACCCATGTCCAATAATAACATCTGGATCATAGAGATGAATTTTGGCTGTAAATCGTTTGAAAAAAAAAAAAAAAAAAAAAAAAAAGAGAAATAAAATGTCAAGGTTGGCGAATAGATGACAATTATATAAAGACGAGTCTAATTTTTTTCTTACCACACAAATAGTTCAACAGAGAATATTCGCTATCTTCAATTTGTATTGGGAGTCCGTTCCGTCTTTCTTTTTCTACTGTTTCATCCAAATCTTCTGGCCATTGTGTATCACATGCACCCCATGGACGTACCACCACAAATCGTGAGTTTTCTATATTCTCCAAATCATCCATCTGGTCCATCATGACTACATATATAAAAATAAAATGAAAAATTATCAGTCAGCGCCCACATTGTAGTGTATCCCTTTTGATTAATTCATTACCTTTTGGGCATATCAAAGCACCAACAGCAATGATTTCATTGGTATTGACTTTCGTGTTGGTAATAGTATGCAGATGGAGAGACATGACAGATAAAGGCGGCGATTTCAAATTGAGGGTTTGCAGGCCATTCTGTAATGGGTTGACTTGTTTGGGATCGGATACAGAAAATTCGTATTGACACCATGTGCCCTACATGCCAAACAAGCAATAGAAAAAGAAAATGTTATATATGATTTCTTCAATTCATCCCTTACATTGCTTACCTTTATTTCATTGAGTGAATGTTGGGCATTCTTGATTTCCAACCACTGAGGGCCTTTGATACCACGCTTGATTAAAAAAAGTTCCATAGGGGAGTTATTTGTTCCAAAGACACGACTATAAGTAAGACCATTGATATCAGCAGGTAATTCCGGATCTATTTATAAACAGGGGCAGGGGGGGGAGAGATGAGATTAGTTCCTAATAATACTAATATTCTGTTCCCACTTTCCATCCACTGTATTTACCTTTAAAACTGTATTGTATTTTCAAGTAATCCGATTCAGCAGGTACATCGTCTAATTCAAACGCGTACTTTCTTTTCCGTATACTGCAATTCCAATCCCTTATATGATGTCGATGGAATAGCTGAGTAATTTCATCTTTGACATCGACCATGGTGACCTTTTCCTTTTCCAAAGTTTCATCTTCTACAAAGTACAAAATAAAGCATATCAATAAATGGTTCACTATTTCATATATTCTCATCCCCTCTCTTTCACCCCTAATCATCACTCCATGTTCTTTTATTACCATTGTAGCGATAGCATCGCGGGAGTACAAAGAGAGTCCGTTTGATGTTTTTGACATGAACACAACAGCTTGCATACGTATTGGTTGAATGATCAAGCACCTAGTCCGAGAAAAGGTTAATTACCAGTTGCCGTCTTTCCACCCCTCCCCTCCTCCTTCAATTTTACCTTTCCAAAAAGAAGAATCGTTCCATTGTTGTAAGCTTGGTGAGCATCATACCACCATAGCCGCAATGTATTATCTCTTGGCATCATGATATTGGCACTTGTGTTTTTCTTCATCTTTGAGGCAGTATCTGTCGATAGTCGTGGAGGAGTGGTGTGTAATTTCAAACGATCCAAATGAATCTCTAGAGCCTCTGTCCAAGATTGCACATTATCCAGGTGTTGTAAAGATTGGGTATTTTGTTGTGTGTCTGCCATAGGTGAAGTTGGGTCGTCTGATAGTGATGGCTTGTCCAATATCTTTTCTCTATGCTGAGTGTCTGAGGTTATGGTAGCGTTGACAGAAGATCGTCCAAGTACTGATCCTTTTAATGCTTCGTTTCCTGCTATAGATGAATGGTTGATATTGAGCTTCAAATGTTCGTCTGACGATGTTCGGCAAAGTGCAGCATGTGCTAAAGAAGTACTTGTGTCATATCCTTGATTGGATTGTTGCTGTGCCTCGTTTTGTAGCACGGTTGGTGTGATTGGTGATACTGGTGCTGGTGTTATTGTTGTTAATGGTTCATCCAAACTTTGTAATTGAGCGGTGATAGTGTTGTGTAGCTGATTTGCGAGTTTTAAAGCTGACGATGCTGTTGGTTTTTCTGCTGGTGCTAATGGTCGAGATATGGTCAATCCAGCGCGCAGTGTTTGTTTCGAGGGCAATTCGCTGTTTGTGTCAAGTTGCCTCAATGTCGATATGTCTGCCGAAGGGTACGTTGGAGAGGTTGGTGCGTGATCGTCTAGCATGTCCTGTAGTAAGAGACTTGTATCCCAATAGTTCGCAGTAGACAATGTGTCAATGTTGTCAGTTTCCGTTGTTGGCAGCCCTTCAGATTTTTGACCAGCAGGAGCTAATAAACGCTTTTTCTTCGAAAAAAGCCCACCTTTGTCCTATATTTTGGAATAGAAAAGGATGAATGGGGGTAGTCCATAGAAGCATTGAGAGTAACTTACATTTTGTGTCGAAAAACCAGTGTTGCTTTTGTCACTGTGTGGTTCTTTTCGTTTCCCTATTTGCACCAATCAAGAAGAGAGCGCGTTAGTTTTTGGTTGAATATTCAGTTAAATCACTGTTTTAATTTTTCTTACTTGAAGAACTATCCATCATAGGACGATTGGTATCATTGAGGTGAGGAAGCTGATCAATAGAGAACTGAAAAAAAAAAAAAAAAAAAAAAAAAAAAAAGAGAGAGAGAGAAAAAGGCAGGAAATGTAATCTCCGTCTGCTTAATCTTTTATCAAAACACTCTTCATGACCCTGTCTAACTACTTTGCCCTAAAATAGGAAATTATGCCAGTGCTGATAACCAAATATCAAAAACATTGTATAAAATCCTCTTCAGCAGCAGTGAACAATAGAAGTTTCAACTTAGTTCAAGTGTAATCTCCACAGACTTTGAAGCAAGGTGGTCACTTTATCCTTATTGTACTCATGTCTGAATGTTGAGGTCGATTGTTTACAATACTATCATCCATACAGTATTTTTCTTAAAAAGAAAACCCGATTTGCAGTATGTTGATTCAATTCGACGAAAATATAGAAAGTATAACATGAAGATTAAAAAAGTCAACAATGGATTAAAGGAACACATATTTGTGTCTCATTTGAATTTGAACGGAAACTTGGATAATTGTACGACATCAGAGGACTTTTCTCAAGAAGATCATACAGAAAGTAATGAACAGTGTCAGAAAAATGGTAAAGTACCAAAACACCTCAATCAACTCCTAACCAGTTTGGAATTTATGGTGATTATAGTCAACATGTTATTCAAAAGGAGAAGAGCAATGCATGATCAATGTTTGATAGGGTATCAGCAGAGTATTCAAACACCGCAGTGACAAAAATGCGGTCAAATAAACTTTTCCCAGTGGGTTGAATCAAATATTTTTCTTTTTCTTTTTCTTTTCCTTTTTTTTTTTATAATAAATAAAATCAAAAGGCTTAGTTCCTCTTGTCAATAAACAAATAAGCAAGCAAGAATCATCAGCATCAACAAAATTATTATCACCCATTATGCGGTCATTTATGTTCCTTTTAATGGGGGATTTCTCTTGATGATTCAATTCATTAGCCATGGTGTAGATTGTCAGGTATTTTTACCCACTTCTGGCTTACTTCCTACCTCTTCAAAACCCCTCCCCTCTCCTTCGCCCAATCCATCTCCCAGTCCTTCACCACATCCTTCCCCTAGTCCCTCTCCTACTTCTTCTTTCTCTCCTGTTATTCCCATATCTTCCTCTTCCTCTTCCTCTTCTCTCCTCCCTACCTCGTCCAGTGCCCCTCCTCCTTCGTCTTCTTCCTCTAGTCCGCCTAAGACTACTATTCCATCCTCTACTTTAGCTTCTTCATCGCCCTCTCTCTCAACACCATCCTCTTCGTCTTCTGCTACAGCAACACCGGCTCCTCATAAGAGCGAAAGTAACATACCAACCATCGTTGGTGCTGTTGTCGGCGGAGTTGGTAAGTTGATCTCCTTTTTCAAAAAAAAAAAAAAAATCCCCTCACACTTTTTTTTTGTAGTGGGTCTTGCTCTTCTTGGCGGATTACTGACATGGCTCAATCGTCGTGGAGGATGTACAAGTAAAACAAATCAACGTAAAGCAAACTTCGAAGATTTTGGTTTGGCTGAACGAGACTTTCCTCATCATCGATCACCAGCAATGACAACAAACACCGCCTTGGGGGGTGCCACGATGGTTGCTTCACCCACCATCCCTCAACTGAATGATCAAGGCAACTATTATAATGATGGTAGCGGCGGCAAACACTATCAGCAACAACAAGGTTATGAACAGTATCATGATAGCGGTGGCTACTATTACCCTCATGAAGGCGGCGGTGGGTACGACGGTAATAACGGGTATGACTCCCATGGTATATATGAAGCTCATAGTGGTTATGATGCAAATGGTGGATATTATGATGAACATGGATATTACTATGATGGTACAACTGGACAATCTATCAATACTGGATATGAAGCTATGCCTCCTCCTAGTCACCAACAAGTATATCATCAACAAAGTTCTCCTTCTATGGATCCTCAAGATATCCATAAACCAAATGCTGCTAATTATCGTTAGAATATATTATATATATTGTGTGTGTACCCTCCACCCCGCTCCCTCTTCTTCCCTCCCTCCTTTTCTCCTTACCCGGTATTTTTATTATTACGATTGGTCAATTATATTTGTGTATTTTTATATGTCTTCCTTAGTTTATATCTATCCTTTATTTTTAATCATATTATTTATTTATTTACTTCAATAAAAACAATTGACTATCATCATCGCTCTTTTGTAAAATAAATGACTTCCATCTAATGATGCTGCAGATAGTTGCTCTGTAGGCGGAGAACAAAAAGAAATCAGGTGAAGAGTCCTTGGCGCTAAATCATGCAGGGTGTGTGCGCTTTCTGGGTTCCTATTAAAATTGATTGATTTTTTATCATTGAAAAAATAGGAATTCCTCAAAGATATTAAAAATGAAAAAATTGTGAAGGGGTCTTAGTATTGAGTTATTGGTTTGACTCATACAAAAAAAAGTCAAAAGATCGGTTTTTATTCAAACATCAATTAATGCAAAAAAAAAAAAAAAAAAAAAAAAGTAAGGACACCTAAATAGATTTCAGACTATAGCTAATGGATATAATAGGGGAAACTAAATACTATGAGTATGCTAGGGTGGGATATAAAAAAAACAAAAAAAACAAAAAGGTGCAATAGGGCACTATATACTATAATTGTCATGGGAGACGAATACGCGATGCCAATGCCATTCAGTGATATCGATGTCCCTAGCTGTCTCTCGAAGTAGCCCAATTACCCAACCTCCATACAAATAACCATATAGTAATAGGGACATATCCTAAATAAACAGAGTATAATGAAAGTCAGTAAGCGGTGTATTTTTTAAATCAACCGAGCAACGCCTATCTTTTTCAAAACGAACTTGTGCTACATATGGACAGCATACAGCACATTGCTCTTGCTCTATTTTTTCTTTTATTTACCGTATTGTCCAGTTCATGGCAGTTTGTGCTTCCAGTATAGAGTTGTCTGGCACCATGGTTGAGCATAGTGAAGTTTAATGTTACGATCCCTGGAGTTTTTTTTTTTTTTTTTTTGCCACACACCAAAGCCGCCCTTTATTGTTGATCAATGAATGAGTCTCCTTAACCTACAAAAGTTTAAATTGAGTTTGGGGTTGTTTCGTGTGAGTGTTGGTGGCTGCAATACTATGTGGAGTATCTATAATGTCAATAAGATTGATGTTCTGTTGTCGTTGGGCTTCCTTCATTTTATTTAGTCAGTAAAAGAAAACAAAAATATAAAATTGGGTATTTGTCTATAATTTTTAAATGCCGTTCCAAGCCAACGGTACTCTGATTCCTGCAGGAAAAAGGTGGTGGACAATTTTGAAAACACATGACATTAAGGAGTGTAATAGATATAAAGGATAAAGATGATGCTCTTTATTCAAAGCGTTATTCTCCTGAAAGAAGGATAGCTTGATCCTTCAATGATGTGCCAGCTCTTACTTCCTCCATGTATCCTGTACACTCCTTTTATGACAAATGTATCATATTCATTCATTATCAAATGACACAAATCAGGGCAAGCAATCAAGAATGACCTACATACTATATAGATATAAAAAAAACAAGTGCATTGGCCATTATACATGGTGACCATGTCACTATTAAACTACACAGGTGGCATATATAACAAATTATATTGATGTATAAAAAGTAGATTTTATTTCAAAATGCGGTATAAATTATAATAACTAACTAATTAACTAACTGACTTACTTACTAGCTAATTAACTAACTAATTAGCAATATCGAGAGTGCAATACGATCAGGTATAAACAATTGACCTAAAAAGTAAAATGGATTAGTAATTATAAATATATATCGTTCGGCCTGCTTGTTATTTTTCATGACCTGATTCGCGTTATCGACAGTATTTTGAAATCGATGCTTCCCGTTGTTCCTTAAAATAATAATAATATTATAGAAAAAAAGGTGTGAAATGTAATTGCATCCGGTACCCGTCCCTGCATCTGTTTCGATTTTACTTTCATCTGAATCATAGTGCATCCACCATATCATATAGACAGACAGTGAAGAAAGCCTAACGTGCTGATTCATCATATCGCCATTTGATCGACTCTTGCTATAAACCCAATTCAAAAAGGAGACGATATAAGATATCTAAAAAACAAAAAGAAAACTTTATTAACTTCACCCACAACCACACGCATACAAACATATACCCACATACACTCCATACACGCGTTGTCTTTCCCTTTTTTGATGCTTTTCATCATTTTCCCCCTTGTACTTACCTTTTTCTTGCTTGGGCCATTTTTATAGGAGTCTATTTGCCTTCATACCAAAATATAAAGTATCATCTAAATTATACAATATCCGAGCTAGGAAACACCCCCCCAGTCAGTCAGGCATAACAAAGTAAGAACTTTGGTTGCTCTTTGTTCTACACTTACATAAATTTTGCGTTCTAGTGCTTCTACTACGTCGTGAGGGAAGCAATGTTGCATATAGTGCATATTTCAAAATGAGCTTTGTTTAACCAGAGTAAGTTTCAAACGGGTGAATCAAAAGAGGATGAGTTGTTGTTTTTCTCTACAGTTTTGACTTTCGAATGAGTTGATTGGATTTTTCGTGTATATTTAGTATCATAACCTATTTTCATAAAAACAGATAGGGGATAAAAGAATCGTTGGCTGGATTAAAGTTGAAACGAAAAAGATGATTTGAAAGGGGATTGAGAACACATAGCCAGTAAATGCGGGATTTGAAATATGAGTTTTACCTTGTTCAGTGGATTCCCGAATTTCTTTTCTAGGAGTGCCCTATTTCATGCAATTTGCCCAGATTATTGTTTTACGGATAGAAAAAGTATATATATATATATATTTATATATATAAAATAGGAGCATATTTATTATTAGGAGATAAACTACTGACTTTATCGTTTCAACAACGTGTCCTTTGTAATATTTGATAAAAAAAAAAAAATGCAGTATGATATGATAAACACTACGTGTCTTGTCTGCATACAATCTTGAATTTCATGAGATAATTTTTGATTACCAACAAAAACCTGAAGAATGGGTTATCGTGCTTGTTGGATTGTCAACTACATCCATGGGGACGAAAAGCACACGCATAAATTATTCGGAGTTTTAACACAACGAATTAAATTAGGCGGTTGGATTTCTTTTCCATTGTTTTACTTCTCTTTCGCTTCTTCATCCTTTTTTCTTCTTCTCCTCAGCAATGGGAAAACTATTCAAATTATGGTTTAAAAAAAAGAAGATACAAGAATCAATGATACACCCGGCTGTCGAAACAACAACTCAAGAACAGCCATCACCACCCACCATCACGAAATTCGTTACGTCCGACGACAAACATTTAACTTTTACGCACGGAAGTCTTTTGGATGATGTTTTGGACGGACTAAAAGATCATCATGAACATCTCCAAACAAAACAAAGTATGTTTATTTTTATTTTGATGTGCATGTTAGCTTTTTTTTATTCATGCTTTCTTTGCTATTTATCTTAAACATAATAGGCACTCGTGATTTGCCACTCTCGTCATCCGTACGCCACTTGGATTCTTGGTCTAAAATTGGAACTGTCCCTGAGCACCAGAAACAACAAAAACAAACATTTGGTGAATCATATGGAAACAATGGATCAAGTAATCATACTCAAATTAGGCCACCTCAGACATATCTCAGCAGTCCTCCTCTTACTCCTGAAACTCCCTCAGACACTCTTAGTGCTGTTCCTCCCCTTCTTCCGTGAAAGTGGTACCACCTCCTAGCTCTGCAGCAACTCCTTCTTCTTCATCATCATCACTTCCTCCATCAAGGTTGGTGCAAAACATTCCATACAATGAAAATGGCCTAGAGAAATCAACTTCTCCAACTAGTGACCAGGTAGATGACTCGGAGGAATCAAGTAGTGGCCCGGAAACCGTCGGATCGAATGATATTGCTACAGTGGGATATCATCAGCAACAAAAATCCAAAACGATAGAGGAACAACAGCATGGTCTCTCATTCGCCAAATCACCATCTATCACCTCTTCTCACGAAAGCAGCCCTGAGAAAAGAAATCAACGGTACTCTCAAGCCACAGGTGTATCTATGTCACGTATGAAGGAACGTCATCGCCAAGAATGTCGTCGGTCTATGCAACCATCAAGTCAACAACAGCCATCGCAAGATACATATCTTCATCCACCATCAACATATCATCATCAGTCGTTCCAATCAACTCCCTTATCGGGTCACCAGCAGCAGCAGCAGCAGCAGCAAAAAAAATCTCACATGAATCTACAGCAGCACCGCCATCTTCTTGCCTCACCATCGATGCCATCTATTTATCATGTCGACTCCATTCCACCTCCTCTTCATACAATGTCACCAGCGTACCACCCTCTCCCTGCCGCTACAAGTTCCGCCACCTCCTATTCTTTACCACCACCTCCTGCCAACACAACGCCTATGGCTCGCTCTTCTTCATTGATGACAGATATTCATTATCAGCAGCAATCTACCCCTGGCGGTAATATTGGAACAATGACAATGTCACCCTTGGCAAATGACCTTATGCATCCTCCTCCTTCTTGGCGGCATCAACCTTTGTTTCCTTATCAATCTGACATTATCCTGCCACCCTACAGTCCATCTCAGCTCGGAACAATTCAACAGCAGCAGCACATGATGCAATCACCTTATCGCGTTAAGCAGACGCTCATTCCCAGATCAGCTTCAGTTTACGGGAATGTCAATCAACATCATTACAAGCATCTTCAATCGCACGACATCAATCATGGTTCAGGTGCCATGTTACGGTCACCAACAATGGATTTTAGTGGAAGCAGGAAATCGGTGCCTACATCAACACGCCCTTACCAGCCGCAACTATTATCACTGTCTACACAACCTCCTTTGAATTCGTCACCTGGGTTTAAAAAGCAACAAATGAATGGATCCACATCACCACTACACCAAGCTGATGGAGCCTCCGAAACCACAGCAACTTTGCCTGCATCGTTTTTACCATCGTCATCTTCACCATCAAATGAATCAACATCTTTGCAACAACATCACCAACAAACGCCATTATCTTCTTCACCGTCATCACTCGCCTCATCGGCATGCACGACCCCGACAAACATCGACCAAAAGCTTCCGGCAGTCATGCACAGCGGTGATAATGATCACAAAGACGATGCAAAAGATATGCAACAAGTAGCTTCTAGACATACATCCTCTGCAAAACCAAACAACAAAGACAGCTTTGATGAAAAACTTGAAATACCATCTCCAATAATAGTGACAGCATCAGAAGAACAGCATCCACACAAAACGAAACAGCACCGACGTCAACACCATCAACAGCGTCGTCGCTTATCACTACCTACGACTATGTCGGCACTGTCGCGCAACTCCTCTTCCTCAAGCCTCACATCAAATCAAGCTACACCGATCAACAATGAAAATAGTCAGCCACAAGAACAACCCAGCCCGACAACTGCACTTGAGACTGACAACCATGGCAAACTCGAGCTTGAAGCCGACCATTCTCAACGTCAGCATTGCCAACACCAACACCCATTGTCTGGATCATCATCTGCATGCTCCACAACCAACAGCAATGGCATGCATTTATGCAGCAATGGAATCTGCTCTTCGACTTATGCATCGCCTACAACCCCGTGTTGTCCAAATCCATTATCACCATCATCTCCTTCATACCAGTCACCACACCATCATCACCACCCTCATCATCCGCATCATCATCATCATCATCATCAGTATCATCATCATCCACAACAACCCTATATTGGTCACTCTTGTTCATGTACCCATCCTTCTTTGTCTTCACCATGTTGCGCACCACCCCCACCTCCGCCATCCTCTTGTTGCCCACCTCGGTCTCACCATCACCACCATCATCGACATCATCGACATCACCATCGTTATACAGCAACAACAAAAAAGGAACACATGCGAAAATCCAAATCATGTATGACAAAAGCAGCCATGAACGAAGACGAAGACGACGACGACGACCTCGATGATGCAGTCACGATTGGGTCAACATCAGGGCATGGAAGAAGGAAAAAGAATCCTCAGTTTCAGCGAAAACAAATACCCACGTCTCAATCCATGATGGAACCTGCCAATGCTTTGAACAAAAACGAGAATGGCAATGACGATGACGATTATACGGTGAATGGGGATACAGAACCAGAAAACACCCCCATGAAGACATCGCCATCTCAGCAAAAACCATTCCTTCGATCTCTTCTACCACGTGCACCTCGATTTACGCCACTTCCTCGAGCAATACAAGCCCAACAGCAACAGCAACAGCAACAAAAACCGAAGTTGAAAACATCGAAATCAAGTTACTCCTGGATGCCATCTCGCGTCTGAACGACTTGCATTTTTTATAGTGTTATTGCTTTTAGTTTTTTAGTGCTATTATAGTATTATTATTATTTTTTAATTTAGTCTCTACCTATTCCTCTATCGCCTAATAAATATCCCATGATTTATATTACAACATTTTATTGTCTATTGTCTATTGTTTTTTTTTCGTTTTGTTGCTACTTTTGTAGATGGTTTATGTAGTTCAGCAAGAGAGGTGAAACAAAAAAAAGTACTCACGGAAAAAGCTTGGCGTATGAATTTTACTTGACAATAAACATTTTAACAACGACATATGCTAGGAAATGGTTAGTTAGTTATCAAGTTGGTTGATTGGGGTGCAAGTGATATACCCTAAAAAAAAAAAAAAAAAAAAAAAAAAAAAAAAAAAAAACTCGGGCATTTGAAATTGATCGGTTGTGGTTGAATGGTTGAGGAATTTGATTTGCAACACCAAAAATCGCGAGAGACCAAAAAGCCTATATTCAAATCCCGCCCACGTGGAATTTATTTACTCTCAAGTTTTTTTTCGGCCTCGTTCTCTTTCTTTTTTCTTTTCTTTTTTTCTTCCCCATCCAACTTCTTTGAGGTTAAGGTGATCTTAGATTAGTGTCAGGACTAGTTTAGAAGGGTTTCATCTCAGGGATTACAGGATGCATGGGGAAACCCTTTCATTTTGAATCAAGGATTTAGGGCCAACATTAGTCGGCTTTTTAGAACCTTTATTTGCTTAGTTTAGTGTTAGTTTTTCACAAACTGTATCTACATCTCAATAAAATATGTGGCTTTTACATGCTTCAATAAAAAATGTCCCAATAGTCGCTTTCATGTCTTGTATTTGATCGCTTTGTTACTATCTTCCCCTTTTTTTGATTAGGATTGACTGTTGAGATGGTTTAACGAAAGATAGTCTTCATGTGTTTCTTGTGCAGTATATTATATCCCAGTTTATAGTTGTCCTATTATATTAGTGTTGACCACTCTTCAAATCTCACATTAGTCCCTTTCATAGTTCCCCCTAGAGATCCTTCATTTGAATCCCCCTTGTTACTAATGAAGCCATCCATCTTTACTTTTAGTATATACCAGTGTGCTTCAATAATTTTTTTTCTACTTTATTAATAATCCTCTGAATCATAGTGTATTAATTAATGTATTTATTGTAGCTTTTTTGTGAGTGTCTTACCAACACATGCTCTCTAAGTCACCCACTAAGACTACTTCCGCCTTCCCTACATGCCCTAGGATAGTCATTGGCAGTCTTAGATCACTTGCTATAAAAGATAGTCATACTTTGCTCGACAAGTATAAAGTGAGCCTAGTCGTGCTGTATGTATAGACGTAGCGATAGAGCTTGTCAGCTTAAATTTTAACCACTCGTGTCTCCTTCCCCCGGCGTCCAGTGCCCTTTCTTTTTTTTTTTTTTTTTTTTTTTTTTTCTGGGGAGGGCGGGATTGTTTTGAAATTGAATATAGAAAATTGCTTCATCCAACAAGGTTTACTTTACGTTCTTGTTGAGTTGAATGATACTATATATATGTGTGTGTGTGCAGTGAATTGTTTTTATAGGGTATGATATGCATATCTTCGTATGCCATCATTATCATAGTGTATTTGATAAAAATAAAATAAAATGATGATCATTCTATCATAAGATACATACACCAATTATCAAACGACTTTCTATTTACAGTACTATACAAGAAATGTGTTTTTTATTTATAATATGATGAAAAAAATTGTGCGCATGTGTGGGTTAAAATACATGTAGGAGAATAAACAAATGAATGTAAACTAGTGAAGAGAATTCGAAAAGAAAACGAGGGGAAGAAAGGGGATCTATCTATGTCATCATCGCCATCAATCGTATCATTCATCCTTGTTATCTTCGAGTCGCTAGGTCAATTGGAAGCAAACTTGATCTAACGGAGTTACTAAAATAAGACGTTATCATATTAGCCTTTACTATGATCTATCTGTAATACAATACATTTACCTTGACGGTCCATGATCACAATATCCTGATCATTATATACTGGTTGCGATACCTTGTGCCCATAAAAAATATCAGTTCGTCATGTGGTCTTCTGCTAATAAATATGCACAGCCTTTTTTTTTTTTTTTTTTTTTTTTTTTTTTGCTGAGCCACTGTAGATTGTAAGATTGGTTTCAAACGTACCCAGTCGATCCATCTGGTGACTGAAAAAAAGAACAATTGGCGTTTTCCATCTAAGGTATGCTTGTAATCGACAAGAAAAAAGTTGCATTAGAAATACCGAAGATGCACCATTACCCCTTTCCTTTTTTTCCTTCTCTTACATACTGGTGCATGCATTTTCGCCTGTCCGTCACCACCCATCCAAACGTATTAACGTAGAGTAGTGGTAGATCACCATTATTCTGTATAGCTTGATTTCACGCACTAAATTTCAATTGAAATTCATCGCCAATCCTAACAGCACAAAAACAAAATATAGTTAGCCCATTACTATTCAGCTTTTTACACGGCCCTAATTATCATCTAAACAGTGTGTTGTTGTTTTGGTATTCATGAGAAAGATACACCCACTCATCTCCTAGTCCATTGTAACGCAACACATATAATGACCAAGCGACGATGTAGTCATTCTGTATTGAACAACTTCACCCGTCCCGCACTTGTGATCCAATCAACATCCCCCTCCACCTTGTTGTAAGCAGCGATAATCAACCCGATAACTAGTAGACATCACGCACACACACACACACACACATCCAGCCGCCATAATGCCCACACATCCCCGCACACCACCATCACATACATCGCATCCGTTCGTCTTCCATTTATATTTCCAAACATCTCATCCCATCCCAAAATGTAAGTCAAAACACCAAAAACATAGAAAAAAAAAGGTAAAGATTTTATTCCTGTACAGATGCCTATCGATAAGTTTGTTGACAATAACGTGAATTTATTTTTCCTAAACGAACAAAAAAAAAAAGATAATAAGCAGTCGAGTTAGTATACCAAATCATCTAAATAGCCAGGTATCCTGGTCTGGTACATGGTTACTTACAGGGATGTCAATTTCACCAGCATCAATAGCCTTGCATAAATCGTTAGGAGCACGGGAGTCGACAGTACAACCTTTGTTTTAGAGAAGCAAAAAAAAGGGGGTAGGCAGTCAATATACATATATATCTAATGAGAAAAATAAATGGGGGGAGGAAGAAAAGAATGACTTACCAACAGATTGAGCAGTACCGAGGATTTCCTTGACAGTACCGGAGAGTTCACGGGCGAAGGACTTGTAACGCATGGTACGGGCAATTTCGATCACATCATCCAAGGAAATGTTACCACTGTGCTTGATGTTCTTTTCCTTCTTGCGATCTCTTGGGGGTTCCTTCAAGGCCTTGATGACCAAAGAGGAAGCAGAGGGCACAACGGACACTTGAGCTTGACGGTTTTGGATGGTCAATTGCACAGTGACACGGAGACCCTTCCATTCCTTGGTGTTCTTGGCGATATCTTCACCAACCTTCTTGGGAGAGAGACCAAGAGGACCAATTTTGGGAGCTATCAAAAAAAAAAAAAAAAAAAAAAAGGTGGTTAGTCAAGGTTTGAGGGATGACACGAAAAATTCTACAAGGTTACTTACCGAGAGCACTGGAAGCACCAACTTCACCACCTATAAAATAGCACAAACAAATAAAAATATAGAAAAAGATGTCAGTGATGTCTAATCGATATGTTCCTTTCATCCCAGTACTGTCACAAATTTGTAGGTCTGTCATATTATTCATTCATTACCAGTAGCGCGGAGGTAGATAATCTTTACTTCACTAGGATCGAATTTAGGAGGCATCTAATAAAAAGAAACAATAAATAGAGACAGAAATAATGATGAGATTACGTGGATGGATGGATGGATGGATGGATGTAATGCGTGTAGGTATTCTTCTTTACCGTTGATATAGTCAAGGAAGGAGAGAAGGAAAAAAAAAATCGAATTCAGCGACAATCAATTTTGACCTCTCGGAACAGGAAGCCGGCCACTTTGCTTGTATCTATTTGGAACCCCGCCTTTTTTGTGTGTGTGTGTAGTTTGGTCAGTTTGGAGACATATCACAATGTAGGGTATAGAAAATGGACCAATATTATTGGTACTATTTATCATTATATATGTATATATATATATATATATATTATAGATACTATGCAACAGCTCATGACAAGATACGTTCTTATTATCACCCGTTGCTTCATTTCAAGCCATTCTATTGGCTGATGAGAATAGGCTGTACCTTCATAATGAGCAGGCGGCATAAATGGTCCTTCTGCCTTATTTATTTACTATTTTTTTTTCTTTTGGTCCCGCATCTTTTCTCTCTCTCTCTCTCTCTCTCTCTCTCTCTCTCTCTCTCTCTCTCTCTCTCTCTCTGCTACCTGATCTTCGCTTGCTTTTATATTATTTCAATCAATTACTAAATAAGACACAGTGCTAATCCAACTATTTGACCATGATCAATAACGAACCTTTATCCCAGGCACACAAGCCCGCAACTCCTTATAAAAAGTAAAGAAGAATAGTAGTTCTTATTAAAGTCCGTGCGTTTTCATTGACTCTTCCTTTGTTCTCTTTTATAGGCAAAATCAACACAAAAAATGGAAACGTGGTATGGACAATAGAAAAAACGGACGTGGTGCTCAAGCGATATGTAGAAACAATACCAATCACGACGGCGTTTCTGACATTAGCAAATCTCCAGACAGTAATGTCGTTGAAGTTGCCTCTAATTTAGTCGTAAGTTTGTGCACTGCTTGGTAGTTTAAATTTTTGGATATGCTAATTAATTTGACACACTTTTATTTATCTGTGCAATATAGGGAAATTATGTTCAAGCTACGGTCAAAAATGGTGCTCAATTCCAGGGAAAACTTTCTGAAACCTCTACTATTACCTATGACCATTTGGAACTCATATTGAAAGACGCTTGTAAAATCAGACATGGCCATAAAAAGAATGACTTGGCTTTTTCTGCAAGAACGGAAACACTGACTATCAATCATGGTGACTTGAAGGACATTGTTTTAGTGAAGCCAATGAAGTGGAAAAATGGTAATGTCTGTCAAACTTCGATAAAACGCTTGGTAACTGCTATTAATATTTTTATTTTTTTTTATTTTTTATTCTAGTATTCAAGGTCAATCAGGAAATTGGTGATAATGGAGCAAGACAGGAACGACACCTTCAACAATGGCAACCTACTACAGAACTATTGGAAGAAACATCACTCGTGGACTCGGAGCTCAATCACAGCGACAGCAGCAACTCCACTTCCACTGATATTGCTTCTTGGACACAATTTACGTCGAATGATTTTAAAGAAGGTCTCAACACGGCAAAACTCGATCAATCTACTCCAGACTTCAAAGACTGTGAACAAAAAGCAATCGTCCATGGAAATGAAATCCAACAGGTAAACGATTAAATAAAATAAGGTTTATTGTATGCAACTTTATTAATTTGTTTTTTTAGTCTTCAAGCAGTAATGCTCATGTTTTAGAAGAACGTAGCTGCATCATTACAAATAAAACTTGGGATGAGGATGATCACTATGTTGCTGCGAACAAAAATTCAACCAACGACATCAACGGAAACACTAGTCACCGACCATACAAATCATCAATGAAAACACATAATCCCAGAAAATTACAACACAACTACAAATATCAAAGCCATCAACACTGGCAAAGCAACGTTCTCGATCAAAAGGTAATCGAATTCTCAAAATTTCAATATTGCTAATATATAAGTTTGTTCCCATTTTAATTATATTTATAGACTAACGACATGGTTGGGCCCAATTCCGGGAACCATTGTTTCAATGATTTTTCAACGACGGAAAACGAAATTAGGAATGCGAACAACGCCAAATCCAACATTACTCTACACAGCAACAATTACTCAAATACAGGTGATCACTTACAAAACAACGGAAGGAACACCTATTGGTCAACCTACAACCCGAAGAAGAACAACAGAAGAAATTACCAACACAGAAAGTGGATAAAAAACGATGTGAAAGTTAGCAGCAACAAAACCTACAACTATCAAAGAAACAGTGACAAAAATGACAACATAGCAATTAACAACGATACTGAATCAACCTACGCCAATCAAAGTTCCAAAAACAAGAATGAATCATCTGCTCTACCTCATCGTCCATTCCAGCTAAATATAATGGCTACAGAATTCGTTCCTTTTAGTGGTATTCATACTCTCCTCCGTGGTGAAATTGTAACTTGTATTATTCTTTTGTTTATTTGAAATGATATACTCATTGATATTTATTTATATAGAAGCCCAAAGGTACCACGTCCTCCGTCTATCCCTCTTTTACACCTCGAACGCCTCCTGAAAGAAAAAGTGAATTGGTTTTGGTCAACGAAATGTTTACAGCCCCATTCATCAAGCAAGGTCATTTAGCACCAGATCATATAGGTATGGTAAATCAGGGATGGAAATAAAATAATGAAAGGTAAACTGATGCTTATTTCCTCTCCCTTTATATTCATACAGCACCATTATGGCCATACGGCGACACTCCATATCGAAATCACTCCGATTTTTCCCTTGTTGATATTGATTGGCTGATGGACCAATATCAAAACTTACATCATATTCTTTATGGCTATCATCCTGTAAGTGAAATCAAACAATAATTAGACACACTCTCTACATTTCTTGACGGGGCCCCTATCATTATATTTTATAGTTTACCTTGTCTCCTTACCCAGCTCTTCCTTATGTACCTCATTATCCTCACCAACAGTACAGAAGGAATCCTCGGAATCGCCCGACCAGAATGTAGCTGGTTGCCGCACTTGACATCAACAACAATATTGGTAAGTTTTAGTGACTTGGTGTGACATATTTCCTAGTCGATATGATAACAGATCCCCCATTTTTTTTTTTTTTTTTGACAGGTGATAAAATCCAGAAGTCTTATCCTCATACCCATTCGTACCAAAATCGTCACAAACAAGGTAAAAAAGGAAACATATATCAAAAAAGAAAAACAATTAGTCAATATGATACTCACTTGGTTTTTCTTCAAGATGGCGCCCAGCACTCTTCGTCCAATGTCACCTTAAATCAATGAAAACAAATCATACGTTAGTGAACTCAAATCACATACAACATTAGTACTTTAGTATGTTTATTATCATAGTCTTATCTTCTTCTTTTTTCTTACAAATACGTATATCATATGAATAAACCAAATTGACTTCTTCAAAGCTTCTACTATCAATATATACGTCTTGTCTTTTCTGTCTTGTTTGTTTTCCTTTCTTATTTTTTGCACATATAGATTCGCTCAATCTGACGTTTCTACTGACAATGCGATATGCATTCTCTCTCCTATGTATGTAGTTTTTTATTATTTTCGTGTTGCTTATACTACTAGGGCAATGGAGCACATTAAACAATCAACCCCCCCCCCCACCCAAGAAAAACTAAGCATAAATCTACAACCATAAAATATCGAATAAAGTCCAGAAACTGAAAGGCTGCGCAGTAGCCTTAAAAACGATAAAGAGTAAAATCAAACGTTTTTTATTTATATTCTACTATGATTCAAAAATCAGTTAACAGTAATAAGACGATGAAGAGAAGGAGAGTGAAATGAATAAGAAACTAATAGGTACAATAGGTTGAAGTACTCGTAGTTTTATATACATAATTAACATAGTGTATTCCTATATTTTTAGTACCTCAAACAAAAATATATGCTTATCATTATCAGAAGCTTGACATTGGCCCGCGCATATAACAAAGGGAGCGGTGTTTCAATACTCAGATGGCATATAAAAGTGAGAAAGGGTTTTTTCCCTTTCCTTTTCTTTTCTCTTCATATTCATTTACTTTTTTTTTAAAAAAAAAAATAATGTCTGGTCCAAAATCAGGTGCAAAAAAGCCAATGACACGCTCAGCCCGGGCCGGTCTTCAATTCCCTGTAGGTCGCGTTCATCGATTTTTGCGCCGTGAACGATATGCTCCTCGTATTACGTCTTGTGCTCCTGGTAAGATTCGTATTTTTTTTATTATTGTTACTGATAATTGTAAAGTGGCTAATTGTATTTTGAATATATATATATATATCTGAGTTATTATCATTACAGTTTACCTTGCTGCTGTGTTGGAATATCTCGTTGCTGAAATGGTTGAACTAGCAGGTAATGCCGCTCGGGATAACAAAAAAAAGCTTATCAAACCTCGTCATATTCAACTGGCTATCCGACAAGACGAAGAACTCAGTCAGCTGCTTGACGGTGTTACCATTGCTGGTGGCGGTGTGCTCCCCAATATCCACGAAGTGCTACTACCTCAGCATTCCAAGAAGTCGCGCACTGGCGGAAAATTCTAAACTCTTTGATATAGCATATACTGTAGTAATCCACTCCATCCCTTTCTCAATCATTTTATATTTCCCTAGCGCTTTAGTAGTGTACTTAGTTTACAACTCACTTTTACTTACATTCCACTTTTTATATTATCAATAAAAAACAAAAATTATGCTTCTTTTATTTTATGTTTATGATATGTTATGGTATATTAAATTCAATAGTATAAATAAACCAGCGCTTCCTTATTGAATAGTACTATGAAATCTTTACCTTGGATTATATCTACACTTGAATAAAATATGTCATCTTCTTACTTTTATTTTATCTCATATATGTTTAGTATGCCTTATACTTCAGATCCCTTTATATGTCACCACCCTTCTTAGATACCAAATTTTGCGGCGAATGTAAGCAGAATGAAAGCATAAAAACAAAAACTGAGCGGTCCAGGGCCATGTCGGCATGTACCTCCTTCACCCTCTTTCACCGTCATCATTAACTTTATCAATTGCATTATACCTATTTCGTTTTTTTATTTTTATATCATATATGAATTATTACATCTTTTTATTTTATGTCTTTATTATCTTTGACTATCGCTCTTTTTGGGTGATCCATCTTCCTTAACTAAAGAGAATACTATGAAAAATCAATTGACTGGATTTGGATTAAGGTCTGATTACATTAGTATAGCGTATAATTATATAGATTTAATGATATTGTATCAGGGGAGTATGCTGCTTTTTGTTTTTATCAATAAATACCGCCCCGTCATTTTTGTTTTTCTGTTTTCTAGTTTACTCTCTTCCTTTGTTTGATCCCAATTTTATGATATTCTGTTTATGATTTTTTATTTGAAAGAACTCATTAGTGGATAAACTTGGACGGGGAATAGATTCCAGACTTTGGAAATAAGAAGGTTTGATATGATGGGAAGCGGTACCAGCTGTTAAACTGTGTTTCAAATGGAATCGCAATACCACCTATAAACACTATTTGATACGCTATAAACGATTGAATGAATTCATTGAAAATATATACAGTAAAATATTGTTTTATTAGAGAATAAACATATTATAAGATAAAATTAAGAGGGTAAGTAATTCTACGGCGACCGCAAGCTATTCTACCTTGGACGGCCGTGCGTTATTCTACGGTGTAAGGAAAACTAGACCACAGAGTAGAGGTGTGCATGAGGGCCCTGACAATTCCGCCATAGGAAGAGAGCAGCCACGCTACCGATGTCAAATGGTGACAGTTGCTTCAAAAAAAAAAAAAAAAAGAGTTCCAGCTGTCTTAAAAAAAAAAAAGAGTCTCCCGCCAAAATACATTTCACACCCCGCCCACGTGAAGTTTTATTTGTTTCCCCGCCTCTTTCTTTTTTCCCTCTTTCTTTTCCTTCCCATTGTTTTTTCTACACCATTCAACTTGCATGGGGTTATTTTAGACCTAGATTAGTGCCAGGACTAGTTTAGAAGGGTTTCCAGCTCAGGGATTACAAGGTGCATGGGGAAACCCTTTCATTTTTGGATCTAGGATCTGAAGGTACCATTAGTTTGCTTGCTGGAACCTTCATTAGCTTAGTTTAGTGTTAGCTTGCCTCTATATCTGAATAAAATTTGTCTCTTTTTACTTGTTTCAATGAATTATGTCTCATAAGTCTTTCTCATGTCTTGTACAAATTCATCTTTTACTACCATGACCCTTTTTAATTAGCATAGACCGTTGCTGTGCCTGAATAATTATTATCCTTCCGGTCTTTATTGCGCTTTGTTCACCATATTAGATACCGTTTTGCAGCAGTGCCCTTAGATTAGAGCTGACCTTTCCTTTGAAATCTCATTAGTCCCCTGTTAGTCAGCCCATATACTGTCACCATTAGATTCTTCCATTAGATCCGTTTTGATCATGAACCGCGCGTCTTCAGTTTACTACCTATCAGTATACTTCAATAAAATGTTCCTTTTTATTAGTTAACCACTATATAGCCCATATGACCGTGAGAAATACCGTTATTATTTATCCTTTGTGAGTGGCTTATCGAGTACCTCCTTTCCTGTTCACCCATCTTGTCCGCTGTTGCATACCCCTCGCCTTCAAAGCCAGAACAACTGGTTGGCAATCATGGATCATTTAATATGCAATGTACGTATATTATTGCTTTACCCATTAATATTAATGAACCTAGACCGTGCCACCGGTGTAATATTTCATATAATATACTATAACCTTCGCTTGACTAGACATATTGTATACATCAGTTCATTGTTTTTAATCCGTACAACACAATAATTATAATAAAATAAATGAAAACGTCCTGTAAAAACCAAAATTACTGAAGCTTAGAGGAAATACCACCAAACTGTCAAATAGCGTAGCTATCAATCCCCTTATTAAATTTCTCGCCCACCTCCCACCCCCACGCTGTCGAGGTGTCGTCCTTTAAAGTCTAAAATATGATGAATGTCTAATCCCATCCCGTCAAAACTGACGCTTTAACAACAACTACCCCTCTGACACCCAATAGATTTTTTTTTTTTTTTTTTTTTTTTTTTTGCTCTTTGCAAGTGCTGCAATGATTAAGCCCCGTACAATCCTTTATTTTTCCGTATTTGCGAGTGTAAAGAGAGTGCCCGAGTCTTGCTCAATATTCTTAACTCGATAAGAATAACTTACACCTAACATTCAATGTTTTATGGATTCTTATTCTTATTTTTAGTCAGAATGTCCTTAATGCGAGGACCTACTGTGCATAGAGATCATATGTAGACGAAAAAAAACAAGAAGCAACAATGACAATGAAAGACAAACATATCATAGGAGAGAGTAAAATATCATAAAAATAAAATGGCTTTTATTCAAAAAATAAAACAGTGGAAATGGGTATCATGATAATTTCTATAAATACAAAATGCAATAAAGATCTTTTCAAATCATTCAAAGCGATTGTATTTGCAACCGTTCCCCTTCGATGACCGCATGCTGACCAATGTAGGCTGTGGCCATGGGGATAAAACACGACAGCGTAGTACATAACCATGTATGATATCAAAGTTGATACAAACACAATTATATCACACGCACCTTTATTTTAATACTACACAGTACCGTAACACACCATATAGTCACCCATCCCACTGTATACTATGTTCTATTCACATATATAACGCAAAAACTAGAAGTTTTGTAAATTTATTGAAAAGATAAGAATAACAAAATACTACTACAAACTAAAATATATAAACTATGTCTTGGACGACCGGGTAGCACCAATCATCGCATTGTCACCAATTCTTCAGCGGCTGTAGGATGTATAGCCACACAGCTATCAAAGTCATTTTTCGTTGCACCCATACGAATGGCCACACCGAATCCTTGTAAAATTTCATCGCTACCCTTTCCAAACAGATGAAGTCCAACGACCTTTTCTTCCGCACCTGTCACTATAATCTTGTAGGCCGTTGCTTGCTTGTAGTCCAGTACACCATAATACAAGTTGACAAATTTGGAGGAATATATCTTGATGTTTCCTTGCCCATATTTTTCCACTGCCTTATCTTCGGTAAGCCCAATTGTACCACACGTAGGATGACCAAACACAACTGTCGGGATGTTTTCATACTCCAGTTTGACATTCTTGAATTTGTCGCCGCCATATAATCGATCCATCAATTTACGGCCAGCAGCAATGGCAACTAGAGCGTTATCCGAAAAAAAAAAAAAAAAAAAAGTGGGGAGCGGAAGGGGTGTCAGAGCAATTCATGTTTCTTTTTTTTTTTTCTTTGTATTGGGGTTTTTTTTACCTGGGGTCAATTCATAATTACCACACACATCACCCAAAGCAAAAATATGATCAACGGAGGTTTTTTGATAGGCATCCACGACAATTTCCTTTCTGTTATTGACTTGGACTCCGGCCTTGTCCAGGTGCAATGGATCGACATTAGGCGCCCGACCCACAGCGAAAAGTACAGTATCCGTTTGCAAAGTTTTTGGTTGTCCATCGCCATCATACTTGACTTGAATTTTACCACCTTCTTGCTTGACCAATTCAGTGACATGAGAATTGAAGCAAAAGTCCACTCCAGTGCGTTGCATTTCTTGTAAAAGATTTTCACGGATCACATCGTCAAAGGGTCGTAAGATATGTGTTGTTCGAGATACCACAGTGACATGACTTCCCAGTGCATGAAAAATCCCCGCCAATTCAATGCCAATGTAGCCAGTGCCTACTACCACCACGTCCTTTGGTTGATGTTCCAAGTCGAAAAAGCCATCCGAGTCAATACCCAACGACGCCCCTGGAATCGACGGGAAAATCGCATGACCCCCAGTTGCCACCAGAACACGCTTGGTTGTTAACGTCTTTTTGGCACCACTTCCATCCTTGAAATCGAGTTCAATCGTATGTGCATCAATAAAGCTTGCGTTGCCATGGAACCATTCAATACCGTCCTTGGTCAAATTGGTGTCATAGATGCCATTCAGTTTCTTCACATAAGCATCTCGTCTGCGTTTGATCGAGGCCCAATCCAATTTAGGGGGTTGTACTTCAAAGCCATATCCAGTGGCATCATGGATGGATTCCGCAATAGAAGCTTTTTCAAAAACGTTAAAAAAAAGGGTTGGAAGTATTTATGAGTATAAACATTAGTCGTTCTTTTCCTTATGTGTGAGTTTTTCAAACATTACCAGTATTCCACATGATCTTTTTGGGCACACAACCAACATTGACACAAGTTCCGCCTAAAATACCATGCTTTTCAATAACGGCGACCTTGGCGCCATGAGATGCGGCACGCCGAGCTGAAGCGATCCCGCCGGAACCACCACCAATAACAACAAGATCGTATTCTTTGTGTTTGGGAAGAATAGGTGCCATGCCTGTTAAGGATGAATATATATGATAAGCACGTCGATGAGCCAGTTTAAAAAAAAAGAAAAAGAGTAGGGAAAAAAAAGTTGAAGAAAAAAAAAGTACTCGAGAAACTGAAACATAGCACATAAAAAGAAAGCTTAAAGAATGATTGTAGCAATTTCAATGCCCGATCGAATCTCTTTTTGGAAGTGTATATTTCTTAGCAAAGTTGTAAGACCCCTCACCCTTGTCCAAGGGTAAAATACAAGACCCTTAGATAAGATTGTTGAAATGCCATGATGTAATTATGATTATATTATATAAACATATGAGTATTAATGTCTCGATACACACCTTACAAAGGATATTAGGGAAGAGAGACTCAATCTTTGAGACAAGCATATCACTATGTGTAGTCAGGCTCAATCACATTTATAAGCATTGCGGAGTATGTAGCAGTCGGACAGCAGATCAAGCTACAATAGATAGCTTTCTCCAAAGGTGGACGGAGTATGGTTTGTAGAAGGGTATTGCATAAGAGACGAGCTTTGAATATATAAAAAAAAGTGTAAAAACCTTTATACATACAATGTCCCAAAATTTTGATCAAGATGTCGTTTTTGTGTGGGGTGGTTTGATACAGTATGATTGAAAATTGTAATGTTTTTCTTATCCCATTAAATTTGTTGCGGCATAAATAAATAAATAAAAATTCCCACTGAATTTTGTAGTTTTTTTTTTTTTTTTTTTTTCTTTTTTTTTTGTGAGGTGCAACGATTTATTTATTTTATCTTTCCCTTCCACTAACACCATTATGGGAACAAAACCTATTCACAATGACGATGAAAGCACAACACCCTTATTAGTTGATAACCCTCAAACTCAACAACTTCTTGATAATGACCACCGTGCAACCACTCACAGCGTTATCATTCCTAATACTCCACCACCACTTGGAATCACATCTGACTATAATATTCAACATGGCACGTCAAGCTCACCAACAACTCATTCACTGCCTTCCCTCGATACGAACACAAAAGCAACAGAACCAGTAACTACAACAACGACAACAACAAGTGATGATCAAAAATACTGCCGTATCTGTGGCGAAGGTGAAGAAGTGGAGGAAGAGGATGGTATTGATTCATGTTACAGTAACAACATACATTCGTACGATGAAGAATCCTTAATCAACGATCCCATGATGCCCAGCACTACGATGATTACCCAGCAAGAACCACCTGAAAACGGATATACCCAAATGATGACCAGATACCAAAGCAACAGCTCACCCCAGGACGACCAACAACCTGATACCCTTCAGCAGCAGCACCAACCAGTAGCTACTCACTCGCCACGTCATGGAGGCAATCCAAAGAAATGGATACAACAAAGCAATCCTTTGATACGTCCCTGCCGGTGCAAAGGTACAATGATGTATGTGCATGTGTCCTGTCTGAACAGTTGGCGTACGCTTTCGCCACGTGCCTCGTCGTATGTAGCGTGCGATCTGTGTGGCTATGAATACAACATTTACCGACCTCGTTATGCAGCCTGCCTCACCAATGTCCATTTCTTGCGACTCATGACTGCCTTTTTGGTGATTTTGTTTATTTTGATGTGTGCTTACCTGGTCAAAGCGATCGATGTGTACGTCTTGGATCATTGGCCTCAACCTGATAACGAAACGTGGATGGAATTACATGGGCCAACGTGGCTGTGGATGGATCGATTTTATTTATTTGCTGGTCTTGTTGTGGTCTCCTTGTTGGGTATGGCTTACCTTGTCTTTTTGTGTGTGACTCATCCAGATCAGTTGGCCTATTTGGTAAACCCTTCCATTGGAGCAGGGGCTCTTCAAACCTCTCATGGCGGCGCTGGTGGAGGCTGTGGCTGTCTTTGCTGCGATCAGTCGACTTGCCCGTGGTATAGCTGCTACTTGGCGGATTTTGCAGCTTGTAGCGGCGATGCGGCCGCAGGGGGATTTTTGATCTTTGTGGTGCTGATGTCCTTACTTGCCATCCTTTTCGGTGTTCTGGGAGCTGTCACTGGGGTATTCCGGCTGATGGAGTCTTTGGTGGATAGGGTGGCCGGTCATATCAAGGAAAAAATATTGGATGTAGATTAGTATCCCTCCTTCCTTTTCTTCCTTCTTATCTTTTTTCCCTTTTTACACTTTTTTTTATGGGGGTTGTTACCTTTATATTTTGCCCTTAGGTTTCAATGCATATGTATTATATTTTATCTCCCATTTTTTCTGTTTCCTTTTTGTTTTTTACAATTGCGACTCAATAAAACATATTTAAACCATGAAAAAACAAACCTCCCCTTTTTATGATTTTATTGACACAGTAGAAATCCACAGTAGTGATATCAACGGAAAATTGTGGGTAATACCATTATTCTGATATGTGTAGGTACTGTATATCTGGCAAGACAACGACGTTCTGAACCTGACTTTTCATCGAAATGGAAATGGTTATCGGAAAAAACTCAGAACCGCATATCAGCAAAAGGTGACAGAAAATGATTCAAATCCCGCACACGTGTATTTTATACTTATCTTTTCTTTTTCCTTACTTCTCTTTTTCTTGCCATTTTACCTTCTATAAGGTTATGGTGATCTTAGTTTAGTGTCAGGAATAGTGTAGATTGGCCTTCAGATCAGGGAATACAAGATGCATGGGGAAACTCTTTTAGTTTGATTCTAGAATCTGAAGGTACCATTAGTTGGCTTTTTAGAGCCTTCATTAGCTTAGTTTCATATTGGCTTGTCCATAGCTTGTATCTCGAAGCTGAATAAAATATGTCTATTTTTTAATTGCTTTAATGAAAAATGCTCCGTTATTCTCTCCCATATCTTGTGTAATGAATCTCTTTCTATCATCGCCTTCTTATATTGGTGATGACGATTGTTGGATTCAATAATAGATCCTATTATAGTCTATCTCATGCCTTGTCTGCCTTGAACATTATATTAGATCTAATTTTACAATCATCCTTTTTGTGGAGTGTAAATCATTCTTCAGATTCCCCCAATAGTATCCTTCATGTCATCTCGTGTAGATATGCACAAAAAAAAAAAAAAAAAAGCTGAGCATATCGCATGTACAAAAATAAAATAAAAAATAACGAGCTGTATATATACACTATGTTCAACCTAGAGAAGAAGGTGACGGTGGTAAAACTTTTGTTAAGTGATATGAATTGTAAAGCGGGGACACAGCTACATTTCATATCAAGTGGCCTAAAACTGTCAACCGGTTGTTAGATTCATAGAGTAGGACAAGTAGCCATATATAGGCTAGAGAGTATTTTAAATCTTTATCTATAAAGAAATCTACACGTACAGCATAATTTAAATTTATTTCTTTGATTTATTAAGCAGGAATATAGCTATCTTTTATAATAAGTGATCTAAGATTATCAGCTAGTTCCTGAGGCACGTCGCGGGAGACTTGGGGGTGGGAGAAAGTAATCGTAGTGGGTAAACTAAAAAGCAAATGTTTGGTTGGATTTTCACAAAATATATACAGTAGTGACATTATTTACTATGAGAGGGTCAGACTATGGTTAATAAAAAACAATATTATATTAAAGAACTTTGGTATAAACTGAAACTATGATGAGGGGTTCATTGTAACAAGGGAATCAGTCGAAGGATCTATTGAAGAACCATGAAGGGGGACTAATATGAGATGTGTAAAGTGGTCAACACTAACCTAATGGTACAAATGTAAAATTGAATCTGCTATAATGCACAAGAAGCAGGAAACATATGAACACTATCTTTTATTAAAACATCTCAGCGGTCAATACTAATCAAAAAAAGGGGGAGGGTAGTAACAAAGCGATTGGAAGATCTCTTGAGAGAGTCTAATGAGACATATCTTATTAAAGAATGTAAAAAGAGACATAGTTTATTCCGATGTAGATAAAAACTATGGACAAACTAACACTAAACTAAGCTAATGAAGGCACCCAAAGTCAACAAATGGTGGACCCAAATCCTGAATCCAAAATGAAAGGGTTTTCCCATGCTTCTTGTAATCCCTGAGCTGAAACCCCATCTAAACTAGTCCTAACGCTAACCTAAGATTACTATAACCTCATAGAAGTTAATTGGTGAAAAGAAAAGAAAAGAAGAACAGCGAAAAAAAAAATTGGGAGTAAATAAAAATATCACGCGGGCGCGATTTAAAATATTTGAGGCGAATCTATGTTTGCGATTTTTGGACGTGACAAAAAAGGAAACCGCTCCTTTTTTTGCTTTTATTTTTTACAACAATCAGTACCATGCATATTCGTCAACTTGGTGGTTTTATTTTTTTGATAGTAGCCGTCATCCATTAATATATGCAGTTATCTCCTCTTGATGTTTTTTGCGGCGACGATGGAGCAATTTGGTCCAAGCTAAAGTACTCCCTTTCATGGTAAAATACTCTGTCATTCAATGGTATGTAAGCAAACATATATAACACATATACACCATAGCACGTATACAACACAACATATATACAACGCAAAAAATTTCCCACTAGTTTATTGCCAAAATAGAGTATAAAATATTTGTAGAATATATGAATAAAACTAAAACGCATTACTACGACTACATTACAATTAGCTACAAAACTAAACTAATCCTTGTGTAAATGCTTTGTAACGGAATTCACAGACGCCTTGATCTGGTCATTGAACTTGGCTTCAACCAATGTGCCATCTTCAGTAAACCATTCAGCTGCAGATGATGTTGTTTCCGCACGATGGTCCTTGCGTTTTTTCAAGTCAGAGTACATGTATTTGATATGGTAGTCGGGTGAATATCGATCCATGTTGGTCGTGACACTAAGTGTTCCTACGTGCTATTCGCCCCGCCCCCATACCAAGTATAGATCAAAAAAAAAAAAAAAAAAAAAAAAAAAAAAAAGGTGAAAGATGAGTTCTTGCGTAAATTACACACATACTGTCATTTTTTTTTCCTCATCCATGGTTTTCGTTCCAGTTGCTTACATCATCACCTTGGTATAAGTAGCCCACAAATGCTTCGTTGTTCTGGACAAAGCGTGTGTACAAGAAGGACGCTGCCTGCAGAAACCAGAATGCAATCACACAGCCAAGAGTCCCGAATTTTCCATAGTCAAATCCATATTCACGTTCATATAAAAACGAGCCCGCCGCAATAAATACTGAAATATAACCTAGCACCAGCTTCACGTCAGTATGTTGATGACTTTGACTAAATCCGCAATTCGCTTCAATAAACTGTTTCCAAAAAACAAAAAAAAAGAAACAGTAGAATAAATAAAATGTGGTGTTCCATGTCGTTACACGCAATGGTCATCGGCTTGAATTCTGCTTACCTTGGCAAGTTCATCATCGAGAGCATTTTTCAACTGAGTGGTATCGTAGACATTGGTCACCTTGACTGGCTCTTCATTTGTTTTCTGTTCTGTCAGTCATAAAAAAAAACATCGGTTAGAAGGTTTGGTCGATTCATGTTTATGTTGAATATCGCATTATTTTTCATTCCTACCTGAGGCGGAAGAAGACATTTTTTTTGGATGGGAATGTCAATAAAAAAAAAAAGGAAAAATGGTGTAGAAAGGAAAAAAATTTGAAGAAAATGGTTCATTCAAATACGTGGCAGGTTATTGAAGGGCCGACAGTTTTTTTATTTGTATATACAGACTGAATAAACCAGAAGGGGCAAAAAAGGGGGATGGGTGGGTGGCTGGGTATGTATAGTGAAGAATAATATATAAGAGCATGAGTAAAAGATGATAAGAATAATAAGGGTACTGAGAATAATAAAATAAATATAACTATCAATAAAAAGGAGGAGGCGGGGCGGGAAGAAACGGTTTAATGATCGTTTGATGGTTCCATTTGTAATCGCATATCACCAACTGCCGTGCTTGGTACATTCAGTGTTAAATGGTCCGCTTCATTGTTGCCACCATCTTCTTCTTCAGCATCATTAGCAGCATTAGCAGCATCAGCAGCATCAGCAGCATCAGCAGCATCAGCAGCATCAGCAGCATCAGCAGCATCAGCAGCATCAGCAGCATCAGCAGTATCAGCAGTATCAGTAGGAGGTATGTGTTGTGGAGGTGGAGAGGTGTAGGGAGGTGGATTTGACGCAATTCCAAGTGTTGACGAAGTAGGAAGGGTGCTATCGTTGTTGTTGGTATTGTTGGGCGATTGATCATCTATCACTTGATTTTCACCATCATGATGCCTGTCAGTCGGTGAGAGTACTTCTTCATCCAAAGTAATCAACACAGCATCCTGATTCTCCCGTTGCTGCAAAACTCGTTGTTGCTGTGGTTGTGATTGAGGCTGTCGAGCAGTTGAGGACGAGGACGAGGATGAAGTGCCGGCTGCCAATAAAATTGTGTCGTTTTCTAACCCATAAGCTGGAGGAGGGGCCAATGTTCCCTGAGAAGGCGCCAAACCCCATTTTTTGACATTTGCTTCAACAAAGACAAATCCCATTTGCCCTAAATTCACGTGCACTTGGCAAGGCCCATTGGCACCAATAGTGGGAAACAGATTCCACCGTAGTCCAGTATATGCATCTTCGAGTTTCCGTCCATTCCGAGTAAAAAACACCGTGCCAGTTCGATGTCGATATCCCACACCAATCACATCGCCATGGTTGAACGTCAGGCCATAAGGTTTGCCATTGAATGGTGAACTAAAATATTTGCAACCATTGTCTGAAAAATACCCAATCGAATACCTAAGTGAATAATAAGTAAAATAAAATAGTTGAATAAAACAAAAAAGTCTAATAAAGGATTACAAATTCAAGGGAGCTGGAGGGAGGGGGTAACATACCGATTCCATCCTGGGAGACGCCAGCTCGGGTAAGGCTTAGTGGCCACACCAATTGATACTGTCGTTGTATCCGGTTTTTCAAACATCTTGGCCTATAAAAAAAACATCAATCAGTAAATATATATCCTTTCACCTTGCTCTTTGGCATCACACGTGTTTCTTCTCCGTACCTCCCAGTAATAAACCTCTTGGTTTCTTGGCAAGGGGAGATTGGTCTGGACACAGCATTCACCATGGACAAACTGTATTTCCGTACGTGCAGCTACAAAACAGTGTGATTCCGGTTCCCATTCGAATTCAAAAGCAGATACGCCTTTTTCTTGGATTGACATAAGCTGAGGTGTTGTGATATCGGTTGGGATACTATCAGGAGGATGTCGTTCTTGCCATACTATATTATATACAAACAAAAAGAAAATATATTGATTAGTACCGGTCTTCAATAAGAGTATATAACTACATAGAATGTTCCCTTCAAGCTTCCTTTGTATAAACTAGTGTTTATTTTTTTGTAACGAACATCAATACCCCTCCCATCAAATACACACACACACACACACACACACACACACACACACACTTACGCACGCACGAAGAAATTGTAATTTTCCACGGGTCCTAAATCCTCTTCCTAGTACCTTACCTTTTGCACGTTCGTAGCTAAGCCTAGCATCTTCAGGAAGATCTGCCACCAGTTCTTCTGTTTCAACAGGCCAGTCATTGAATTCAGCATCGGCTCCAACATGTGAAGGAAGTTCGATAGCAGAGCGAGTACAACACACAAGAAAAACGGTGATGCTGAAGAATATAATTATACCCACGATAAACACCCAAGCATAAGCATTCAACATGATATCTTAAGTGTAAATATGGATGAAAAATATAATAATAGGGAGGGAGAGAGAGGGAGGTTAATAAAGATGAGGAAGAAAGAAGAGAGGGTAGCAAAAAAAAAAAAAAAAAAAAAAAGAGAATAGAGAAAAGGTTTACACAAGAAGGAAAAAAAAGAGACTTGGTGGACGGAAAAAAGTGCGCCTTTTGTCTCAAAAAAAAAGCGGCGATTAAAATATCCCAAAGCACAAAAAGGTCTACTAAATATCGTAAATGGTCTTTTTTTTATTGGTTTGGTATCATAAAAAGGAGAAAGAGAGGTACTAATGCTAAAGAATAAATGAATAAGGGGGATAAAGGAGATTAAATATAAAGGAAAAATAACTACACTAATAATATTATAAAAGAGGATGATCATCAATGAATAAAAATTTGTTCATCATGCGTGGATTGAAATACCGGAACCGCGCGGCTGGCTGTTGTCGCTGTTGTGGTTGCTGTTTTTTCGTTGAAGATGTTAACCTTTTTGCATCCGGGCAAAAGGCAATAAATTCCACTGATGATGATAACGATGATGAAGGTGTTTTGATTGATGGTGGTGATGATGATACTGAAGGAATTGACATGGTGGAGAATGCCGATTCGTTAGAAGAAGAAGAAGAGGATAGCCATGATGTCGTATCGGGTTCCATTTTTATCCGTGTCATCATACCATCCATGGCATCCCTTGTTGTTCCAGAAGAAGTTGAAAAGTGTTGATGATTGGTTCCAATCTGCACCACTGGAGCTACGAGGATATCTTGCTGGCGATGGCGCGCCATTTCGTCTTTGAGCCAATCAGTGACTTGCACCCAGTCCTTGCGCCCGATCTTGAATTCAGACGAAGCTTGCATGATCGCCATTGCGTTCTGTAATCCCAGCGTATATTCATCCATGTCGATGCCTTGTAATAGGAGTTCGCGGTTCGTTACCGGGTCACAGTTCCGATAGACATCCATGCTGAGAGAAATGATTTCGCTTGCACGCCACAATTCATCACGATCAAACGCACACCGCCTACCGTCTTTGTTGCATGAGCCAATTGTGCGTAATTGTACAAGCGCGGTTTTGAGACAAATGTTGAGTGATTGCAGGGCCGTTGAGGTAGGATGAAGATTTGTGGAATCCGGTAAAAAAGGCATATGCAAGATGATACGAGTGGCGTTGAATTCGACATTGACGCGGACACACACCATCAATAAATCCTCGCAACCATAGGAAAACCCACTGTCCGATTGCAAATAATCAGGTAATTCGTTGTACATTTGAAGGAGCTGGTCATCGTATTGTTGTAATTGTTCTTCAGTCATGTTATTGTCTTGTTCGTATACCTCCGCAATCACATCAGATTGGAATCGCCACCATTTCAAACAATGAATGTCAGCCAACACCCCATGTTCAACTTCATCGATGTCTTCTTCACATATCCTCGGCATATCCACCAGACCCTTGCGATTGGTTCGAGGAGTATTTCTAGGAACGCCGGTTGAATACCTATATAAAAATAGTCGAGATAAGCGGGGGTATTTTTATGATTAGCAAAGGCGGGAAGTGAAATAATAATAAAATATGATAGATAGATGTTTTTGATGCTTACAAATAAAAATCAAGAGACCAAGCAAACCACCATAAACGAGTATCCATTTCCTTTTCAAAAGAATCATCTTGATCATCCACCATCCGAGGATAGATTTCAAGGTCCAAAAGAGCAGAAGTAGCCATCCCAGAATAATGATGCCGTCGATCAGGTTTTGCTGTACAGCTCATAAACAAAAGGGCGACCACCGTCCATCGATCAGGGGTATCAAATGTCATTTCCAAGTATTTCCGTGCTCGATCAAAAAATGAATTTTGTTGCTGCAAAACTAATTCCTGGTCATGCTTGAAATTTTCCAATCCAGGTTGAGCGTGATGATTGACAGTGTGACTGAAGACCAGAGAGCAAATGGCATTGACAATCAGAGTTTCCATTGGATTTGGTGCTGCTTGATACCAGGCCATGAATTCCTTCTTGTCAATAATTGGGGAGTACCGGACCCAGCAATCAAAGTAAGTTTCCATACATGCATCACCAATTTGGCGCAAGGACAGTGTTGTTGATTTGATGGATGAGGATCGCAGTAAATGACTAAGGTTGCAGACGCTGTCGAAAAAGTTGACTGGTTTTGATTTGTGAAGTTTGTTGCGATAGAGAGCGATGCCCTTGGATGTGGATAAAGGTGACATGGTTGGTTGCAAAGGAGTAGAGTCATTGTCATTGGCATTGGTGGTAGGCATAGAAGGGCATAATTTGCTGAATGTGTCAATCAGAGATCGTAGTTCAGTGGCATTGGTCACCTTGGCTTCCACGTTCATGCCGGTCGTTGTATATGAAACACTGCACTTGCTGAGAATATCATGTACGCGACTATATTCAATGTCGGAAGAGAATGATGATTTAGTGGTGGTGCCGTCAATGTCTTGTTGTTGTGAACACGTGGTGCTGGTGGTAGTGAGCGACGTAGTATAAAACGTTGGTGAAGTCAAGACATCATGGTCAGAGATGGGCGAGGTTGAGAATTGTGAAGGGATTGATATTTTTCGTTCGCGTATTGGTATTGAATAGTCAGCATTATTCTTGTGATAGGGATCTAGATAACCATTCAACGTATTCGTTTGCCAATCAAGTAAAGAAGAGGAGGAAGACCGTGCGTGTATGTCGAGATTCGGGCTGTCCCAAAAATGAGAAGGCTGTGGAGGTTGAGAAGGAATGAATTGATAACCAGCATCTTCAGGGTCTTCCCAAGAACCATCGTATCGTAGCCGTTTATGAGTGTGTTCAACGGTGTCAAAAGGCATGGTGGAATTGACAATTATTTTCTTTTTAAAAAAAAAAAAAAAAAAAAAAAAAAAAAGGGGGGAAAAAAGGGAAAAAGGCTAAAACGAAGAAAAAATGGAATTTTTTGACTTTCATTTTAAAATACCCAAGGGGGTGTTACCAATTATTGTCACACGGTCTCGATCGGCAATTCAATCTCGGGAAAGAGTAAAACATTGAGGGGCACAATGATCTTCTCCAGCATATTACAATTTGATAAGGGTAGCTAAGTGCTTTCGGCTATCATGACTAAACTGTTGGGCTCGCTCACAATGGTGATAGAAAATGTCAAATAGAAATGAAAAAATATTAAATGTTTCCCAACAACCACAAAGAGGTCAGGGTACAGTACATATATCTTCTGTGACAGACAGCCTACCTACTCTTACCATATTTAAAAATAAAATCCAAAATAGTTCAAAGTACGTAAGGTTTTTATTGGGTAAATTGGGACTTTATCGCTCAAGATATCCTTTTTTTCACACCGTAAGACCTCATTTGACCATTATCTTTGTTACCTATTGTGAATGAGGTTACACAAATACAGTACTGAGCAATGATTCAAGTTAGAATATTTATTATTGATGAGCATTCCTTGATAATCTTCCCAACAAAAGCCTCAATCAATCTTTACCCCACAATCCTTCTTCTATACTTTATAGTATAGAGTAAAGAATGATCTAAAAATGTTTAACACAGCATTAGTATCTAAAACTTCACATGACAAGGGCATCAAGGCGAACTCGGAGTTCATTCTTATTGTTACCAATCATGAACGCAATGGGGACCAATAGATTGCCACCATATCTTTTTTAGTTTTGCTATCATCAACGATATTGATATGTTACGAAAGAAAATCTCAACCATGCCGACATTTACCACACTATGTTTATTTTTATTCAAAATGAATTGTTTAATCATGTCTTATATTGAATTCGAATCAAAAACTCTCTAGTGGGAATACGCCCATTTGATGAATATCTTGATTTGTCTTTGGTGAACATGGTAGAAAGAATAAAACACTGCCTAAACTACACTGATATTTTGAAGGGAAGAGAAAAGGAACCGTTTTGTAGGCATCCAATCAGAGAAAAAGGGACTACTAAAACAGACAAAAGTATCACCCGATTCTGCGTGATATGTTTCTGATATATGAGTAATGATAACCTGATTCATGCCTTTCGATATTTTTTTCAAGCTGAGACAAGTAGGGTCCATATAGTTGATTTCATATCCCGACAAACCCTTCCCAAAACGTGATTTTTTTTTCTTCTCTTTCTTTTTTTTTTTTCTTCTTCTTCTCGGTTTATTCATTCTCATTCTTATTTGTATATTATTTCTATTAAAATCATGCCTGGTGGTGGACAAGAACCCAAAGAAAAACAAACTCCCAAAGAGAAGGTGTGTCTCATTTGTCTAGATGGTTGGGGGATTGCTGATAAAAAAGATGCCGAAGGTGATGCGATTCGGAATGCTGACACACCAGTCATGGACAAGTTAGAAAAGGAGCAGGCGTTTGAATCCATTCATGCTCATGGTCGCAGTGTTGGTCTTCCTACTGGCTTGATGGGTAACTCTGAAGTGGGTCACTTGAATATCGGCGCTGGACGTGTGGTGTACCAGGTAAATAAAAATAAAAAAATAGAGCGTGGTGGGCGGGAGAGTACCTCCATTAACTAAAATCTCATATGTATTTTTCTTTTTAACGTTTATTGGTGCTAATGATGACGATAGGATATTGTTCGTATTGATTTGGCAATGGACGATCATCAATTTGGATCGGTGACAAATATTAAGGCTGCGTTTGAACGCGCAAAGGCAGGCAATGGCCGTATTCACTTTTTGGGTCTCCTTTCCGACGGCGGTGTACACTCTCACATCAATCATCTTATTGAACTTCTCAAAGCCGCAAAGGATGCGAATGTCCCGGAAGCTTACATCCACTGTTTCGGTGATGGTCGTGACACTGCTCCCAAATCAATCATCAAGTACCTGACTCAGCTGCAAGATGAAATCAAGGAACTGAAGTATGGAAAAATTGCTACTATTATTGGTCGTTACTATGCTATGGATCGTGACAAACGGTGGGAACGTATCCAATATGCCTTTGACGCCCTCCTCTACGGCGAAGGTGACAAGGAAGACGACGCGATCAAGGCCGTGGAAAAACGATACGACAATGGTGAAACGGATGAATTCTTGAAACCTATTGTGCTGGACTCGGACGGTACCATCAAAGAAGGCGATACACTTTTCTGCTTCAACTACCGGTCGGACCGTATGCGTGAAATCACTCAAGCCCTTGGTATTCCACCCTGTCCTTGCAAAGGCAATGTACCCAAGAACATTGAAATTTACACCATGACGCAGTACAAATCCGATTTCCCCTTCAAGGTGGCCTTTGAAGCACAAGAAATGGACAATGTGTTGGCAGAATGGCTCGGCAAGAATGATATTCCTCAAATGCATGTGGCTGAAACGGAAAAGTATGCACACGTCACATTCTTCTTCAATGGTGGCTCCGAGGCGCAATTCAACAAAGAAGAACGTGAAATGATTCCTTCTCCTAAGGTGGCTACCTATGATCTGCAGCCTGAAATGAGTGCTCAACCCGTGGCTGACCGTGTTGCTAAGGAAATCGATTCTGGCAAATTCCCGTTTGTTATGTGCAACTTTGCTCCTCCTGATATGGTTGGTCATACTGGTGTTTATGATGCAGCTGTCAAGGCCATCCATGCTACAGACTCTGCTATTGGTACCATCTATGAAGCTTGCAAGAAGAATGGCTATATCTTGTTTGTGACGGCTGATCATGGTAATGCGGAAAAGATGTTATCGGATGATGGAAAGCACCCCTTCACTGCTCATACTTGCAACCCAGTACCATTTGTGATGGCCTCTGAAAAGGGGTACAAGCTCATCAAAAACGACAATGCAGCTCTCTGTGATGTGGCTCCTACTATCCTGCGTGTTATGGGTCTCGACGTACCAAAGGAAATGACCGGTCATAGTTTATTGAAAGAAAACTAGATGGATTAGTGCTTTGTATATGATAGTTTAGCTTATAGTATTGTGATTATTTGAGGACAATAAAGAATAAAGAAACTCTTTTTATATGATATTAGCTGTCAGTTATTATTGAAAAATAATGAAAGGTGAATATCAGTGGGTGAACGAATTGGCCTTATTTTATATACACATACTGCGAATAAAATTTATTTTCTTGCTGATTTACCTGTGTATTGTACGTGTTTTCAATTTTTTGATGTCAATTTTTTTTTTAAATCCTCTTGTGGTGGTTTTTGTGGAATGATCAGACTTAGAGCTCGACGCGCCGGTCTGAAACACCTCCGAAAACGAAAAAAAAAGAGACATAAAAATGTTGACCTAAAAGAATGCTGATGAGGGGTAAAACACTGGAATAGGTAGTTTTGTGCTGCTTTGCCTCTAAATTGAATAGAGGGACAATGTGATGCATACATACACATGATTGGCTGACAGACATACTCGGGAGTGGCAGGCGCGCTTCCTAAAGCACGCACCTTAATTTTTTATCCCTCAATTTTTTTCCCAAGCGACTGGGTTTGAAAAATCCCAATCTTTCTCTCTTTCTCTCTCTTCAAACAAGCTTGGAAACTTTCTCTTTTTTTTTTTTTTCTTTTCCTTTTTTCTCTCTCCACTCTATTTTCTTTTATATATTACATACAACCAACCGGTAAGACATACATGGTGGTTTGTTGCGTGATAACTGAATTCCGTTTAAATTTGTTACTAACTTATCTCATCGCTTTTCTTCCTCATCGCCTTGATATATTATATGAATAGAAATGGCTAAAGATACGAAGAAAGACGTCAAGGTATCCGCTAAGCGTAGCAAGAAGGATGCCAATACTCCCAAACGTGGTCTCTCTGCCTACATGTTTTTCTCTCAAGCCAACCGAACCCAAGTCAAGACTGACAATCCTGATGCCACCTTTGGTAAGTCATATCACAAACCAAGGAAGAGGAGGAGATACGATGAAAAACACGACTTGTTTATTATAAATAACCATGATATAAATATATCATGGATGATGGTATGTGCAATATTACGCGTCACTCACTTGATTTTTTTCTTTTTATCTCTAGGACAAATTGGTAAACTTTTGGGCAAAAAGTGGAGTGAAATGAGTGATGCGGACAAGAAGGTAAGAAGTATCAAACAATGATTAAAAAAAATAGGGGGTAATGTTTTTTCTGACCATATGTTTGTTGTGTGTGTCATGTTTGTGTGTGTTTATTTATTTTAGCCCTACGTCGAAAAAGCTGAAAAGGACAAGGCCCGTTATGAAGCAGAAAAGGCCAAGATGGTAAGATTTTGGGAAGATTAGGAGAGTGAAGGAAGGTGTTATGGAGGCTCATCCAATCACGCCATTGAATTGAATTATTTATGTTTTCTTTTTTTTTTTTTTGCACCACGCGGGTTTATTACGAATACTGACTACAACCTCACTTGATTTTTTTTTTTTTTTTTTTTTCACAGGCTTAGGGAATGTAGGCTCAAGAATATGTGGTTCCTTCCACTTTATGATTCCCCCCTCCCTCCCCTTACGAAAATCCTTTATCCTACTTATTCACACACTCACATATTTCTTCCCCCTCTTTTTTATTGTTATTACTATTTACTTCATGAATAAAAATGACCTTTTATTGAAAAAATTTATATACACTGTGTTCAATATGTTTCCTCTCAATAATATACAATCTCCGCGACCTTTTTTGTTATTTCTACCGTACAACCAGGCCGTGGGATATTTTTTCCCCTTTCTCCTTTAATTCTCACAAACATGGTTTTATCTCCTCAATTGACTCAATTCTTCTCGCAAGTGGAACAAAACAAGCAAGGGTATATTGAACGACTAACGGATGCTGTTGCCATACCAAGGTAAGTCATATAAGTCCATAATATATAATGTATATTTATATATAGAGAACAGGGCTGACTTCTTTTTCCAAACTTCATTTTATAGCGTCAGTGGTGATCCTTCTCACCGACAAGACGTCGTTCGTATGGGTGAATACTTACAACAACAATTAAAGGAACTTGGTGCCTCGGTGGAAATTCGCGATCCTGGTGTCCAGGACTGGAATGGCACTGGTCGTATTCTTCAACTTCCTCCTGTGATACTGGCTACGGTCGGCACCGATCCTAAAAAGAAGACGGTCCTTGTGTATGGCCATTACGATGTCCAACCTGTAAGTAATGTGGACTAGATATTAGGTCAATGCCGTGACAGAATTGATAGCTGATCTACCCGCTTCCCCCCCCCGTTCCCCGTGTTTCTTTTTATTATTATAGGCTTTGAAAGAAGATGGCTGGAACACTGATCCCTTTACCTTGGTGCTCGACGAAGCTAACGACAAATTGATTGGACGTGGAAGTACTGGTAAAGAAACCCAAACCAAACGCAATAATAAAATTGTTGGATTGACGACGATGAGGCTAACTTGTTGATATATTACTACTACTAGATGACAAGGGTCCTATCTTGGGGTGGATCAATGTGGTGGAAGCTCATAAGCAACTGAATATTGAACTCCCCGTGAACATCAAGTTTTGCTTGGAAGGTATGGAGGAATCTGGCTCTGAAGGTTTAGAAAAGATCATTCACGATGAAGCTCAAGGCTACTTCAAAGATGTGTCTGCTGTTTGTATCTCGGATAATTATTGGTTGGGGACTGAAAAACCATGCTTGACTTATGGATTACGGGGCTGCGTTTACTATCACATTACCGTTTCTGGACCTGCTGCTGATTTGCATAGTGGGGTGTTTGGTGGTACTGTCCATGAACCTATGATTGATCTGGCTCACCTGTTGAGCAAACTTGTTGAACCCAATGGCAAAATCTTGATCCCTGGTATTTATGACAATGTTGCCCCTGTCACTGGTAAGAACTCAATCAACACTGAAATGAAAGGATAGATGAAGGGAGAAAGCGAGGACGAGGAGAAAAGACGACTAACGGAATCTTACCTCTTTTTTTTTTTTTTAATATGTAGACAAGGAACGCAAAACCTATGAAAACCTCTCTTTTGACCTTCAGGATTTGACGAACTCTGTCGGCAACACCATTAACCTTCATTCGAATGTGGAGGCTACTTTACAACATCGTTGGCGTTTCCCTTCATTGTCTTTACATGGTGTTGAAGGCGCATTTTACAACCCGGGTGACAAGACTGTGATCCCCGCCAAGGTCAAGGGTAAATTCTCGATCCGTACCGTGCCTGATATGGACAACGATGAAATCACTCGACTGGTCAAGGACTATGTTACTTCTGAATTCAAAAAACTCAACAGCAAGAACACCTGTACTGTAGAGTTAACTCATGGAGGTGATCACTGGCTGGCAAGTCCTGATCATTGGAATTACGGTGAGTGCAAAAAAAAAAAAAAAAAAAAAAAGGAGTAGGGGAGGAATAAGGAGGAAAATGGAAGGGAATCATGGATTGTTTTGACTAACGATATATATATATACCCATGCTTATATTATTTTATTCTTGTAGTGGCAGCGGCAAAGGCAGTCGAAGACGTATTTGGTGTCCAACCTGATTTAACTCGCGAAGGATGCTCTATCCCTATTACTTTGACCTTCCAAGAAGCCTTGAACAAAAACGTACTTCTTCTACCCATGGGTCGCAGTGATGATGTAAGTGAGGACAAAAAAAAAAGAAAAAAAAGCCAATAAAAGCTATACAAACCTAATTGAAATCTTCGTTTCTTCAATAGGGAGCTCATTCTATTAATGAAAAACTCAACATCTCCAATTATATCAACGGAACCAAGCTATTGGGCGCCTATCTTTACCAAGTAGCGAATGCACAATAGTCGATAGGAATAGTTTTTTTTTTCTAGTCTATGTGTATCTTTATTTTAGTATAGCACTTTGTACTTCTATTGGTGACGACACGATATGTGGATAATGATTGTGGCAATAAAATAGCGTCTATTATTACAATTTTACATGTTGAAGGTTAAGGGGAGGGGGTGATATTTGATGACAGTGTGCTGATTGGTATTTATATTTTTTATTGGGATGGAGTATTATAAATAAGTAACAATATGCAGAACGAGGTTGGCGTACCTACTGAGGGTAGACTGAACTATAGTATCCCCTAGCCGATCAAAAATAAATGCGTGTACCTGATTTCGGGCTTTTTTTTTTTTATGATGATAATGTGGGCAGGCTTGTATATTGATATGATATACAGCTGGATAGCTGGCAGAGATGGTGAGCAATTGGGTGAGATAATATAGTGTTCATAAAATGGTCAATGTCATATATTATGCCACAACGGTAATTTTATGTGATTAATGCTTGTACTGTAATAACCTTCTTGTAGCAATTTTAGGGGAATAGGGGAAAATATTAGTTTTTACAGACAAGGATATATTTACATATGTGCAACCTGTACACTGGATGAAAAATAGGAGAAGCAAAAAAAAAAAAAAATGGCGGTAGTTTACTTGGGAAAGGAGGGAGATGCATGTCAGATAAAAAAAAGTAGAGTGATGGCCTTCATAAGGTTAAAAAAAAAAAAAAAGAGGAGGTTAGGTATATTAAAGGTCACTATTTTTTGTTTTGCTTTTTTTTTTTTTTTAGTGTATACTCCCTTTTCTTTATATTCATTTTTATAATTTTCGATGTATTTGTGCTCAATATTTATCTGGTGTATTTTTTATTTCTGTCAAACAGTTTTAGCAGTAAATGATGGTGTTCATGTGTTAGCTTTGAAATCATACCGGGGATCATCTATTCCATCCACTTCGAGTCATGTCAGCGGGGCTTCAAAATTGATATCTGGTGACAAAAATGAAGCCAACGAAGACGATACTGAAGTACAACCATTACCATCCAATGACTCCGGACCAAGTTCAGCGATTCTTGAGTCTGACAATAATGTTTTGTGGTATACGACAATTGTAATTGGCACCGACGAAGGCAAACAAGAATTCACAGTGGACGTCGATACTGGATCATCGGATCTCTTTATCCCTGGCAGCAAGTGTGGATCGACCTGTGACGGACATACTCGCTACGATCCAAAACTTTCCCCAACAAGTAACAACACAGAAGGCAATTTTACTTTAAGCTTCGCAGATAAATCATCAGTAGAAGGAACTATTTATACGGACAGTGTCAGTCTAGGTGGTCTGGTGGCGAAAAACCAAAGCTTTGGTGTAGGGAAAGTCTATTCAGAAGGATTGAAGAAAAAGAATTTTTCTCCTGATGGGCTTTTGGGCTTAGGATTCGAAAGTCTTTCTCACATAAAGGCGCCCCCTTTGCTTGACACTTTATTTAATCAGGGGCAAATCAAGAAAAGAGTATTCGGAGTCCGACTTAGCCTTGCTGAAGCTGATGATGAACAGGGCGAATTGACCCTCGGCGGCTACAATGAAATTCACATGGCTGGTGAAATCGCTTATGCATCCGTCACAGATCCAAAATTTTGGCAAGTCAAATTAGATCAAGTCACCGTAGGAAAAAAAGTCATTGCATCTAAACGCAGCTTTATTGTTGACACTGGTACGTATAAAAAAAGGATATTCAAACGCCGTATTTTTTTTTCTTAATTAAGTATGTGTATATTTTTTTCTTTTATAATAATTATAGGATCGACATTGATTAATGCCGATGCAGTTTTTGTCAAAAAATTTTACTCTCGTATCAAAGGGGCGAAAAAAGACGCCAATCGCCTACATTGGACGCTTCCTTGTGCCAATATCCCTACGTTGGTTTTTACTATTGCTCGTACAAAATTTACAATTGACCCTTCCACTTTTAGTCCAGGTCGTGTCAGTGAAGGTTCTGATGAATGTTATGGTGGTATTGTCGCCAACGTAGAACCAGGAAATCCATGGATTGTAGGTGGTGTCTTTTTATCCAATGTATATACGATTTTTGATGTTGATCAGAAAAGAATTGGATTTACAACCTTAAAAGATGGACAGACTGATGATCAATAAGCTATAGTAGTAGATTAAAAAAAAAAAAAAAAAAAAGAAAAGAACTGAATGAATTGTAAATTATAATATTTTCGTTGTCTCTCATCTACATATTAAACGTCAATTAAATGATCCTGGGTGTTACTTTTTTTTTTTTGATGTTTTGTGGTTTGTGTGCACCATTGAACATTCTCAGGTCACTTTTTGGCTGCATTACACAGTCGGCGTTCAAATAAACGGCTTCCCTTTTTTTTCGCTCTCTCTGAATTTATTTTCCTCTTCCTCTTTTTTCTCTCCCATTCAGTTTCATCCACTTTTCCCCTCATATCCATTATTCATTTTACTTGTTTTTATTTACTCTGATTTAGATACACTTTAGTAATCTTACACCTATCTATTTCTATATCTATTTCTATATCTTATATTTATACCCCTTCCTCCATCACTTTGACTCATGGCAACTCATAGAAGGTCAGGTCGTCACTCTTCCGTCGCTATATCGACCTCCAACGTTATTGGTGTTCATTTCAAGATTGGAAGGAAAATAGGCGAAGGTAGCTTTGGAATTATATACGAAGGTAAGGATACTTTAGCGCGTATAGAATCGAAACAAACACAAAAAATCGAAACATTGGAATACTATTATGGTGTGGTGCGTGTGAAAATAACAAAACTGACATTGTCCTTTTATTATTGTTATCTTCTTACTATATTATATCTTTATACGTTGTCCCCCTTTTTATTTTTGACAACCTTTTACTTTCTTTTTTATTTCTCAATCACCCCTCATTTAGGTATCAATCTACTCAATAACAATCAAGTCGCCATAAAGTTTGAACCACGAAAATCCGATGCACCCCAATTACGTGATGAATACCGAACGTACAAGATTCTGGCGGGGTTACAGGGAATACCTAGCGCTCACTATTTTGGTCAAGAAGGTTTACACAATATTCTGGTATTGGATATGTTGGGACCATCTTTGGAAGACTTGTTTGATATGTGTTCCAGAAACTTTAGTATCAAAACCGTTGCCATGTTGGCCAAACATATGGTAAGGTTTTATCAAATCTCAATATTTCCTTTGTATGGGGTAAAGGTTACAAGGTCAGCTTATCTTATCAATTTTTATATTTGTAGGTGTCTCGAGTCGAAAGTGTACATGAACGGAACATGATTTATAGGTAAGAAAAGATAAAAGATTTATGGTGGCCGTTGTATATATATATGTATATATATCTAACTCTATAGTTATTCTTGTATATATATAGGGATATCAAACCCGATAACTTTTTGATCGGTCGGCCTAACACGAAACAAGCCAATACTGTCTTCATGATTGATTTTGGAATGGCCAAACAATACCGGGATCCGAAAACAAAACAACATATTCCATACCGTGAACGGAAGTCTCTCTCAGGAACAGCTAGGTACATGAGCGTCAATACTCATTTGGGTCGAGGTATGTAAACATATCAAAGTGATGACCAGTGCTTTTTTTTCTGACAAATATTTGTATTCTTAGAGCAATCACGACGGGATGATTTGGAAGCACTCGGTCACGTATTTATGTACTTTTTACGAGGCTCTTTGCCATGGCAAGGACTCAAGGCGGCGACAAACAAACAGAAATATGAACGTATTGGTGAAAAAAAACAGTCGACAGTAGTCAAAACTTTATGTGAAGGTTACCCTGAAGAATTTGGCACCTATCTCCAGTATGCCCGACGACTTGGATTCGAAGAAACTCCTGATTATGACTTTTTACGCGGCCTCTTCAACAAAGTATTGGAAAACTTGGGGGAAGTGGATGATGGTGTATACGATTGGAATTTATTGAACGAAGGCAAAGGCTGGGAAGTAAGTAGAATGGGGTGAGGGTTGAATCCCTCCATACACAAAAATGACCGTATGTCTTACATTTCTTCTTCTTTTCTGTATGTTTAGCATTTACCGCATAGACGTCATGGCGTCATGGGAGCAATGAATCATCCTGTGAATGCTACGGGAAGTGGCGGTGTTACTGGGGACAAGGATCACATACAACCAACAACATGGCGACACACAACTAAACGATTACCAAATGATAAGTATCACTACCGCGCGATCCATCAACCTCAGTCATACCAGCGTATCAACAACAATGCTATGCATGATTCCTCTCAAATTGCCGAGTCACTCCACAAAAAAGATTCCTCTTGTTGCTGCTTGTTTTCCTTCTTTTAGTCAATAGTATTTTCCT